>VYZV01028761.1:3320-20296 GCA_013401275.1 Pandion haliaetus | reverse complement strand
GGGGGGGGAGCAGTCAAGCAGCGAGATCTATACCTATACACATCTATATCCACGGGTGCATTTCTGCTCCCCGCAGCCTCCGCACGCCACATCTTGGGGCAGATGCAGCTGGGGAGAGGGTGGGATTCTCAGGCGAGCACAACATCCTACAAAACAAACCCCACGGGGAGTCATGTTTTCTGCCTGTGGCATCCAGGGGTAGTGGCAGTCTGTCGTCGCGACCTGCCCGTTTATCGATAAGGCTTTGCACTGCGCAGACTTGGAGGGGCTTGGAGAGCCCGCCGAGGCGCTGGCGTGGGGCTCAGGCTCGGAGGCGAGTCGGGAACGGTTCTGGGTCTGAACGGGCAGAACGATGCTGGCAGAAATTCCAGGAGCCTTGTAGCTACTTAAACGTGAACCGATTGGTAATGTAGCTCTGGTTGGACTGTTCTCTGTGCCCGATATCTGCAAAATAAGGTCACATCTGCATATACATCTTAACCCGCCTTGAGTCCAAAAAGTGCACTGAGGCAGCTTGGGTGAGATTCTGCTCCTTTAGCATGTTCATTGTAACTGTGTACAACAGACACAGATACCTAACGATGTTTTGATTCATCTGAATTCTTTCATCCCTGCACAAGTCTAATACAATTAGAAATTTCACCCGCTTCTTGAAGTCTGCCTCTTCAGAAGCGCTGGGCTGGCACCCTCCGCATTGTGTTACACAGAGAAAATACAGTCAGTTATAGCCTGAATAGAAGCATCACGTTTTGTTCTTGCAAAAATCAGTTGTGAACAGTCAATGCACATAAACACTGTGCTCTAACAGTATCCCAGGCAGTCATGCAGTCTTGTCACATCTTTTAAACTTGCTTTCTTAAGTTTTCATACCTCTGCTGATCCTTTTTGGAGCGCCAGTCTCTGTAGTGACAGGAGAAAGGGAACCACTTCTGTAGACTAAGGAAGGGGTGATATTACAGCAACCACAGATGATGCCTGGTAGGTCAGTCTTGGCAGCTCCTCACCTGCAAAAGGTGCATGACAAGGCGAAGTTTGGGAGATGCTTGCTGTTATTCGTAAGTCCTTAACTCATTGCTTGCGAGAAACAGGCAGGGAAGATGAACGGCCACTGCCACTCCTTTTCTTGGAAAATTGGTGGGAAAAAGTGCTTCCAAGTAGTGCTGCATCCCAAGCATCCCAGCCTCGGATGGTAAAGCTACTCATAATACACATTTCTGCAGTCTCTGGCACTGAGCCCAACTGGCACTCCAACCTACCTGTCAAGACTAATCAGCTCTCTTAGTCTCTGAAACAAGGTGGCCACATCCCAACTTCCTATTGGGTATGGTCCATGCAAACCCCAAACCGCACCACAAACTGTTCAAGAGAGCACTTGCTGGCCAGGGCAAAACCGTGCAGAGGTCAGCTTGAGGGTAGAGACAATCAACTTCCAGTCCCAAGAACATTTGCTGACACTGTTTAATTCATTAGCATGGATGTAAGCCCAAAAGTCTGTTAGTGCAAGTGCTTGCAAACATCACAGATTTTGCCCAGTTGTGCAACAGTATTGTGGACTCCCATCTTGCCTTTTTTTTCCTAAGGGCTTGTTATTTAAAGATACTTTTGTGTATGTATTTGATCTCTTCTTCTATAAGAATACCAATAAAGGAATCCTACAGCAGGAAGTAAGAGAAGTGGATTATTAATATTAGAATTTCATCTGTCCTGAATAGATGTATCATGGACAAGAGGATAAACCGAAATTAAGTGTTAGATGCCATTCCATAACAACATGCAAGCTCCATTTCTTACAGGTATATATCCATGTACTCAGAGACAGGTTAAATTAATGGAGGACAATCCTACTACTTGGAGATCTCCAAAGCCTTGAGTCCTCTGAACGTACCCCCTTTCATTCCCTTCCTAATCCAACATGGAATTTCCTCTGCTGGAGTTATACCATCCTGATTGCCTCTCTCTTGTCAGAAGACACTTAAAGCCCCTTTTCGTCATTTCATCACCAAAGAGGATATACGACGCCATAGGTACATGTAGAGGGTTTTCATGGTTAAACATACCATTTAGGAATCAAATGTGGTACGTAAGGATTCAGCAAGTTCCCAGTTAGCAGAAAACTTAAACACATAATAGCACACTTCAGACATCATTTTAAGAGTCATGTTTTACCAGCATCTAAACAAGGTCTTGATTTTCAGAAATGCTCTGCAGCTGCCAATTTTCATTGTAACATAAGTTGTGATTTCCCCAAAACACCACTTCAACTCCTACATTCTTTTATCAAATGTGGTCCTTCTTCAGTGCCCAAACGACACTAAATACTGTACCTGAACAGGGAGTAGTTACACTGTGTGATGGCTCCCGTGAGAAAGCCAGCCCCAGGAGCCCCCTCTCCCATTCTCCACTCAGCACCTCCCAGCTCCGCAGTCTGCAGCCCTCCCAACCCTACTCTGCAGCCTATCCCATACAGCTCTTTCTGGAGAGAGCTTTACTTCTAACACAGGTCATCTCAGTGGCCCCGTTTGCAACACAGCCCCACAAGTGGGTATCAGCACAGTATGTAGATGAGAAACTGTGGAGCATGGGCAGATAAGAGGTAAAACAAGGAAATTTTAAGCCAACTTCAGCCCTATAGCCAGTGTATGCTGTAACTAGACTATATCTCTCAAGCCTCCTCTGCACATTCCTCTGTACACAGAGAATAAAAATGAGTCAGGGGTAATTGGAAAATAAGCATAGTTATACAGAATTGGGCTAAGCTGGTATCCTATTCAAGCTCACTAAGTGTTAAGCTATTTGTTCTGCTGGACTTGACTTGCATTTCAGATAAGTATAATTTATCACACAATCTTACCGATTACAAGACTGTCACATTCCCCCGAGTTCTGTTAATCTGCTCATTTCCATTTATGGTTGTCTACACTAGGGTTTCATTATTGTGTCGGTTTTGGCTGGGATAGAGTTAATTTTCTTCATAGTAGCTGGTATGGGGCTGTGTTTTGGATTTGTGATGGAAACAGTGTTGGTAACACAGGGATGTTTTTGTTACTGCTGAGCAGTGCTTACACAGAGCCAAGGGCTGTTCTGCTCCTCACCCCACCCCACCAGCCAGGAGGCTGGGGGGGCACAAGGAGCTGGGAGGGGACACAGCTGGGACAGCTGACCCAAGGGATATCCCAGACCATAGGACGTCATGCTCAGCATATACAGCTGGGGGAAGAAGGAGGAAGAGGGGGACGTTCGGTGTGATGGCATTTGTCTTCCCAAGTCACCGTTAGGTGTGCTGGAGCCCTGCTTTCCTGGAGATGGCTGAACACCTGCCTGCCCATGGGAAGTGGGGAAGGAATTCCTTGGTTTGCTTTGCTTGTGTGCGCAGCTTTTGCTTCACCTGTTAAGTGGTCTTTATCTCAGCCCACGAGTTTTCTCACTTTTGCCCTTCCAATTCTCTCCCCCATCGTGACGTGGGGAGAGTGAGCAAGCGAGCGGCTGTGTGGTGCTTAGTTGCCAGCTGGGGTTAAACCATGAATTATGCAGTTGTATGTCACAGTTTAGTTTGATCTAGGTCAGACTGGTAACTCAAACAAAAACAAGCAGCACTTACTTCAGTTTGTGCTAAATTGGTCAAATTTAAACTTAGGGGCGCCTAGATTGGAAAACCTTTTGCATACCCACCAGCTTCTGTTACAGGGCGCAAAAGATCCTCAGCTAAAAAATACCTGTCCATTCAGAACAGGCAGATGCGGTGGATTACATTAGTCCTGTTAAACTGCTAGGAGATGTGTGTTTAACTAAACAAAAGACCTTAGCCAGGCTACACGTCCTTTTCAAGACCATAGAAACAACCATTTGGCAGTGTCTCGGGCCTAAGTAGGTTTTAAATGCCTGTCTCTGACAAACACCTGAGAGACTAATTTGTGCACAAAACTGGAAGCAGGGAACAGCACAGAAACTTACTGAGATCACCACGTGAGAGAAATTTGTTTTGGACCTGACTTCTGCATATCGAGAATAATTTTGAAAGAGAATAACCTAGCATGAAAGGATTTAATACTCTTCAACTGCTCCAGGCCAGTGAAGTGGATACTCTGGAGACACAAGTTGGGAGGTAAAACAGGGTGTTGTTGTGTTCGGCATGCCAACCTGAGAAGCTAGCTGAAAAATCCCTCTCTGTTCAATTTCCACGTTTTGGAGTTAAGCAAGTATTACCAGACTCAAGTTTTACACCCATATATGATATGTCACCATAATGAAAATTCCACTTTTACCACCTTCACTGCTCCCCGGGAACATAATTTTTCTAATCCTTCATGGTGTCTTACAAATGGAGCCTGTAAAGGCTGCAGAAGTCATCAGGCAGCTAACAACTATCCTCTTGCCTGTTCCTATACAACTTTGTTTAAGTCTAGCCTGAATATATGTGCCAGTATCAGCTGAGTTGCAGCCTAGGTATACTCTAACTGAAAATGTGTTTAAGTAAATACAGAAAACCAGAATGGTTCCTTAATGAGTCCAGAAAGCAACTTTTGCCTTGGTAAATAAAAAGGATCACAGCGCCTAGCAAGCTCTACTAACTGTATGAAGATTGGCTGGAAA
Organism: Pandion haliaetus; assembly: GCA_013401275.1. Classification (NCBI taxonomy): domain Eukaryota; kingdom Metazoa; phylum Chordata; class Aves; order Accipitriformes; family Pandionidae; genus Pandion; species Pandion haliaetus. The sequence goes on along the minus strand of VYZV01028761.1, from coordinate 15,706 downwards.
TAAACACAAGCACAGCAAGGTCTGCTTTTCTGTAGTATCACATGTAGAAAACAGTACTGTTTGGTAAATGTAAAAACCTAAGCACTACAGTACTTAAAATACTGGGGAAAATCTCAACAAAAATTATGACACTGAGGACTTGAATGGTCAATGCCCTGTCCTGCTTTTAGCATTAGACAGTGAACTTGGCTGGTCAGACGTTCAGCTGGATCCAGCAGGCATTCAACCGGATTGTGGTGCAAAGCATGTTTCCATGAAATGAGGCAAATTCAGGGAAATCTGAAGAGCTATGTTATGTGGAAATTTGAACTAGAAGATCACTATAGTCTCTTCCAGCACAATATTCTGTCTTTTCAAAAGCTTAGCCGATTGCCTTATGCATTACTGAACTCAAGGCCTGCAACGAAGCTCATTCAGGGGATGGATAAATCTTTTAATTAGTCTCAATAAGCTTTGGATGAGGTCCTAGCAGAAACTGTGATTCAGCAGCTCATGGAACTAGAAAGGAAGCAAAAGTCTGTTTTATCACTCATGGTGAGTGGACAAGAATTATGGTGAGTAATAAAAATAGGTGGGTGGAAGATCATTCCATGGCAGTAGGAGGGCACATTCCTTGCTTGGATGCAAGCCTGAAGAATTTGCGTTTGCTGGAAAGTACTGATGGTGTTGTCCCAAAACTTGTGGGATCATTCACCCGGTGTGCAAGCCAGTAACACACAGAGTCAAGGTATTAGCTGTTTATTGCTGGTTCTGCACAGAAAGGGGTGCTAGGGGGTATCCCCACAAAGCTAGCACACCCAGCACTAAATTAGCATAATTATCATCTTCATTGTTTATCAACCTTTTACTGGTGCCCATAATTCCATATCTTAAAGCTGACTGGTGTATATAGTGTCCTCGTCTTCATTTAAAGGTGCAGCGACTTTTAATTTTACTGTGCAAGTCCAGTGGGTGATGGTCTTCAGGTGGAGGCAGGTATCCTAACTTCTAGAGGTGTGGTTTTCATATTATAATTAGTTAAGTTCACCTGAAGGGGCATGTTTTTAGCTGATTCATGCGGTACAGCCAAGGTTCTTGGGCAACTAGCCCACTAAAGTTTCTGGTTCCTAGTTTTTGGTTGATTTGTTCCTTCTATTCCGTTGTCTGGTCAAGAGTTGCTTACCCAAGGCATTTACATCAATTACTTATCTTTCGTTCCTAAGTTTGTAGAAAAATTATGACCACAAAGATTTTGATATCAACAGGAGCATAGGATACAAAGATCTCCCTGAAGGGCTCAGTAACAACAGTTCTGACGATGGTTCTGATGACAGAATGTGTCAAAATGTTTTACGCTACACTGACGAAGGGTGTGCCATGCACTGAAACTTACCCTGAGCTATCAGGGTGGAGTTTCATGAAAATCTGGTCTGCACTGCAATTAAGATCTTTTTTCCTAGTACCTGAAACCATCTCTCTTGATAAACAATGTTATATGCAAATTCACTTCCAACTTGAACTGTTACTCCAGGCATGGTGGGTAGGGTTCACTTGGTCAAATGTGGACTCTGCAATTGTCTACAACTAATTATTTACATTTGCTGGATAGGCAATGGAGCGAAGTAGGCACTTTTCAGACCAGATTTGTATGACTCATTAAGATACCAACGTTTGAATGAGCAGTCTTCTAAGTGATTCAGGTGAATCCCATCTTAAAAGTACCAATTTCTATTAAATATCTAAACAGGGAGTCGAGACAAGTAGTTGAAATATATCTGGTTATCTCCAGAACATGTAAGATGACTATAGCTATATAAGTGTTCTCATTGAGTATTCAATGAATCAAACCTAAAGATAGACATTAATTTTGACAAGCTTTGAATCAGGGAGTGTTTGAAGGTATCAGATTTTGTTTCTATTTGTTCAAAGGCTGGCATAGGAACAAGCAAGCAATGTCCAAATAGAGAAAAGCTGCTGATTTATTAACATAGCATAGAAAGAGCTTATTCTCTTGGAATGACATGCTTACATTTTCATAATATTTTTATTTTTATTATTAAAATACCTGTACACAGTTTAACCATACCCATAAAAAATTAATGTGATCCAATCTCTAAATATTGTATTATTGCATTATACGCAATATTACAGGTGTGCTTTGAAATACTCAAAGTAGAGCACTGTCTTTTAGGAAACACATCAAATGTAGAAGGACATCGCGGTTAAGACTTCATGAGGTTTTGAGAGATTCACTTTTAGAAATAAGATTCAGAAAGATAGGGAATTAAATAAGGAATGACAAAATTATACTATGGGGAATGTGAAAGTCCGATGAGCAAATCTACATATTACACACTTAGGAGTTCCCCTACAGCAAAGATAATCCCCAGTTACCAAGTTCCCTGGCCTTACAGCCCTTTAGAACTGACTGAGCAGTGCAGAAGGACCATAATGGAATGAAAATTAGGACCTTGCCCCATTTTCCCCAGAACAAAAGCTCCTGGAAGTTGATGGATCTCACAGAACCATAATGAATTACTGCAAAATGACCCTATGTTCTTGTTGCTGATGTGCTGAAGGTCCTCCAAGGTGCAGGTAAGTGTGGGATCCGTAACAGGTTTTTTATGTGTAGCTGAATTTTCAGATTTCCTCTGCAGGCATCCTCAAAGTAGACTCTTGGCTTTACAGAAATCAATGGCACTGAAATAATTGCCTTCAGTGAGGTCAGGACTCAAAACTGTATCCTCTACCTCAGTCAAATCTCTGTCACTTCGATATGAAGAACTGAGTTTTCTTGCATTATTTGCTGCATTTATCCCCTTAACTTTGATATACTATGTCTTATCTGATACATATGAACAGAACATTTAGGAAGCAGGTTCACATCATGCCTTTTTTATTGCAAAGTTATGCCTTAATTTTATTTTATTTTAGCATTTTTCTCTGATTGTAAAATGTTCAACCGTGCAGTCGGGGCATGTTACAACATGTACAAACATGCTGTTTTTATGAAAGTGAGAGAATTTAAAATCTTTTACAAATTATGACAGGTCGTCCTCAAAAACCTGTTTTCCTAGGGCAGTATTTTGTACAATTGTATGTGATAAAATTCCATTTACCAAGCTTCGTTAATCATTTTATCTTAGCCACCCTTATTCCCTTTGCTCTCTGAGGGTTTTCAAAAGGTCAGTGCAACCCCTCCTCATTGCAAATACTGCTGAAACAGCCTGGAAAAACCTTATTTTTATTAAACAATTTAGTGTGCATTAACACTATTTCATTTTAAAGAAGGTGGGAATTCCCTGAGGATTCAATTATCTTAAACTGTAGCCTATAATTAAACTGTGTATTTAAATTACAGCTTTTAAAAAAGGAATTTCTAAACCCCATGTTTCCGAAATGTCAGAGTAGTATATCACAGCATTGTGGAGTACATGCATTCATACATTGTAACTTCACTTTTAATTAAGTACGTAAAAACTGGCAGATTTTTTAATGAATGTGTGTTTCTGTGATAGCTATCTACGACATTCATCTACCCATAAAAAAGGGGATGTTAGTACAGCAGTCTGTTTTATAGACCAGTTTGTCCTTGTAGGCAGAGGCAGCTTACTTTCAAAAGCAGACTGGCCTGAGAGCAATTCATAGTGTAGACAAACCTCATTTTCCACTTTTTACACAAAAGTCAAGGTGTGGAGACAATACCCTCAACAGACAGACTAAAGAGGTACATATTTTAACACATCAGAGACAGAAGACTGAGGGAGGTCTCCATGACACTTTCATGGGAAGAAAATAACAGGTGCTGATGATGGGAGAAAACTGTAAAAAGAACTAACGGTGAGGGTGAGGCATTAAAGTCAGTCAAATGCAAATTAGAAATGAGGCACATACTATCAACAGAGCTTATCTTTCTGAACACACTACCAAGGAAAGGGGTGGCTGCTGCTTCTTTTTATGTCTTCCCATCAAACCCTAATGCCTTTTCGAAAGTCTAAACCAAGTAATTAGGTTAAACAGAGGGGCAACCTGCTGAAATTCTGTACTCCATGACATACAGAAGATCAGGCTAGGGGATCTCCAGGCAGCATGATGAAAATCCATGAGGTTGCTGTTGAGTCGAGGGACCAAAATCACACACAGAGAGATGTATCTATCCCAGAAAGGACAGAGGAGGGATCTGCTCCCAAGGAAATTAAAGAGAATAGGCAAGAGGGAAAGAAAAGCACCTACCAATGGTGGAGACTATACTATTTCAGTCCTGGTTTCCTCCTTCTTGGCGTGTCAAGAAAAGGTCAACACCAGAAAAAAGAAGACAGAATTAGAAGTAGTTGTTAAAATGAAAAGTTTTTGTAGGATGTGATCTCTTGCAGGACAGCTTTTTTTCTTTCTAAAAACGAAGCCCAAACTTTCTGCTTGGAAATTGGTCAAAAGCTGAAATTGTGACCATGTTAAAGTTTAGTTTGTCTGTTTTTTTAAAATCTAAAAAACAAAACTGAAAAAAAAATCCTTCACTTTCTAGCCAACTCCTCCGTGGTATCAAGAAGCAACAGTTATTTAGAGTAGAGGTAGGTAGACATTAATTACGTAGGTAAAACCTCTCAGAACCTCCGTTCTGTTTTAGATGACACCCATTTGACAGTCACGTAACATGAGAGTCAACTTCATGGTACACAAGTTGTCTCTTACAGAATCAGTTTCTGTAGCAGCTAAAATGGCTTCTATAGATAGTAGTGATTAAGAATTATTTTTAAAAAACACACTCAAACTATTTATGAAACTCGCACAAAACTTTGTTTAGTTTAGACACAAGTAAATACCAGTTGTCTCTCCCTGAAGACTAACTCTTACCACACACTGCCTACAGGAAAGGAGGGAGGGTGAGGAGTCCGATCTCAGTGATTAAGAAGGACCTGAGTAAAGGTTTCATATTTCAAGTCACCAAATATGCCAAAGTCTAAATAAATTTAGCCCTTGAGTAATGCCACTATAGGATATTCATTCACGCTGTTCAAAAAGCAACTGTTTGTTCCATTGCCAACCACCCACAGCAGCAGTCGTGTTTATTTAAATGAAGAGGGTGTGGACACAAGAGCTACATCTTTCCAAACCTTACTGTAGCAACTGAATGTTTGGAAATTGCTGTCATAGGTCTCAAATGTGTCCTATATTGAACAACTTTCTAAGGCCTCCTAGCCATGTTTTTAGGCTAAAGATTCACCCTGTGATTTTTCTGACCACTAACAGTTCTGGAAGTTTCTTCTTTTCTTCTCATTTTGTTCCTTAGCAGTAATTTACTTCAGATATTTAAAAAACCAAACAAAATATATTTAAAACACCTAGTGCACATGATGTTTTTTACTCCTGAGAGGGATCACAGGACCACAGGACCACAGGAAAATTCAGGGCAGAGGACTCAGGAGGTCATCTAATCCAGCCTGCTGTTCAAAGCAGGGTGAGCAATGAGGTCAGACAAGGTTACTCAGGGCTTTATCGAGAAAGATCTTGAAAACCTCAAAGGATTGAGACTGCAAAACCTGACGGTTAGATGATAGAGAGCTCAGGAGTTTGCAATTGAATTCCTTACTATGTCTGAAACAGTTGTTAAATTTTTCCAGCTGCACTTTACTTGTGAGTGCTCATACATTTTCATCTTAATTGAAATAATGTAAACCACAACAAGGTTGCTATTTGAATGACTGCAGTAATTATCATCACCTTGCTTCCCCTTCTCTAGTAAGCAGAAATTTTGACAACAGGACAAACAGCTCTTATACACTGCATAGTACAATAAAAATGAGAATTGGTGGTAAGGAAGTAGAGAGTCTGTGGTATCACTGTTTCAGGTCTCTCAGCGAGGTATGGCAGTATGGTACGTGTTGCACAGTAGAAAGAGCTCTGAGTGAGCAGGTACAAAGGATTATGTGATAGGCATCAGGACAGGATTTGATCCAACTGATACTCAACAAGTACATGGCCAGGCTGTCCCAAGAGTGTTCCTGAGCAATGTGGATGTGTGGACACCAACTGAGTCAAGCCAGGGTGTACTCCCTGACCTGGGTGGCAAAGAAAGTATAGATATACTTTACATTTATCTTAAAAAATTCCAGCCCTTGAGGGTTGATGCTCCCCAGCAAATAGAAGGAAAAATACTTGTAGGGTATTTAAAGGACATATAAAAGGTTATGGAAGACTAGAGAAGACTTTTCCATGCTAGCCAGAAAGAAACCATTTGCCTGCAGCTATCTAAAACGTAGGGTAAGACAAAAAATAAACCTCACTAAGAAATTGAGAGTTCATAAGGAGTGTATTGGCCTACTTAGCTGAGAATTTTTAAGTCTGAATTTACACATTTATGTTACTGTCCAAATCCTGAGGTGGAGTGAGAGACAGCTGTAAGTCATACACCAAAATCTTCATGGGATTAACAACTGCAAGATAACCTGGAGAGAGGTCCCAGAGAGATGTCCTGCAGCAGGCAAGGACATGGAGCCAGTTTGCAGGAGGGAAAAGACAAGGGCTTTGCAGAGGCTTCGCCACTCCACAGCAGGATGAGGCTGGGCTTGCAGCAGGGCGCCAGAGACCCCCACGATGTTGGCACCTCTGAGGGATGGTTGACTTCCACAGCCAGAGTCCTGGATTACATAGCAGTTTCTGCACCTTGCCACAAGTCACCATGCAGCACATCAAAAAGCTACATAAAGGCTCCTCAGCTGCAAATGACTCATCTGAGACAGTATGAGCATTGCTGTACAACTAGGTTCAGCTTTTTAGGAGTTAACTGAATGGGACCCACCTCCTTTTCTCCCCCTCCCTCCCTCTCTCTCTTTCTCTCTCTTCCTTTCCTTCTTTATTTCTAGTTTGTTTTGTAATAGTCCTATTGTATTTTTATGTAAAGTTTTTATGTACATCCCTAGATGTAGTAGCTGGGGATAACTGCCAATATTTGCAAAAGAAAAAGCAGGTTGATTCTGCTATGAAAGTATTATAATTAGCATAAATTTAGGCTTAATTTTGGACCACAGCATGACAAATCGGTGGCATAATTTTGGGCAACATTGTAACAAATTGCTTTCGTAAAAAGACACCATATTTACTCTTTCAAAAGTCAACATTTTTCAAATCAACGTCAAAGGAGAAGTGTCCTTATTGTTACGAGAAGCTTTGTTTCTTTTTGCTAGACACACCTAGATACCAAACATCTGAGAATCCTCAGACTTACGTCTTCCTTAGACACCTGCTGGTAAAAACTAGTAAAGTCATTCTCTCTTACCCGAACCAGTCTAAGGGATCTCACACTATCACACACATTTTCAATTCTCCTAGATTCACTGTTATGCAAGAGACTATGGGTTATTAAGTACCTCATTCACAGGTTCTTACCTTAACTGGCATATTGTGTTCCTTGAGCGTTAAAAAGCACATCATCCTGTCCTGAATGATGGGTTCCATCCAGCTTTCTGAGATCTCTGCAAAAATTATTTACTTAGTTATTAACAAGAGAAACGTATTTTCAGGATCTCTCATGCATTATGCAGAATGCAAGTTTGCATGTATCAGCACTTCTAAGATTAAGCAAAGCTTCTTCGCCACTGGAAATATTTTTTTAAAGTTTTATCATTAACTTTCACTACAGAGTTCACAAAGTTAGAAAACACTTAAGTGATAGCTGCAGCATGGTCTTGGGCAGCTCCAGGCTTTGGTAAATCCAGCTACCAATCAAGTTCCCAGCAGGCTTTCCCAGCAGGAATAGGGCAAAACTCTACTGAGATAACCTGTGAGATACCAGCATCTATTATCCTCATCATTCCACCTTTCATGACAGGATAACTTAGATTAATCTTATTTTGCCACAGATCTGAACAGCCCCAATATTGCAGTATTTTAATGTACCACATCATGGGGTGGAAACTCTTGAAATAATAATTCTAGCCTGGCATCAGGCAGGTACAAAGATATGGTTTGGCAAGACAGCCACACAGCTGAAAGCATAAGTCCAAAATTTATGCACACCACTGGAATTCAGAAAATACACCCCAAAAACCTGTAAATCCCTAATATTTCAGCACCTGACTCTCCACTAGTAAGATGCCTTAAAAGCCAATGTTTCTATGGCTAGGCATGTGCACAGGGAGAGCTAAGTCTTCATCGGGGGTTCAGAAAAAAAGCATTTCTTCTCAGAGCATGCTTAGTCTAAGACTGTAAAAGCATACCCCTGTCTGTAGTATATAATTCAGCTGTGGAACTCCTTGCCACAGGGAACATGGATACTGAATTTTACATGGGTTCAAAAACAGATGGCATAAATTCTTTGCAGACAAATCTCTCGGAGACTACTGAGTAGAGATGCACCACATCCAGCTCGGGAATGGCTTGAGTCACCACTCAGCGTATTCAAACATGCTGAGACTATTCGGAGGATGATGTATCACCCTATGTTTGGTCTGTGCAAGTCCTTCCCTCAGCATTTGCTATTGCCTGCTGTGAGTGACAGGATACTGGGGGAAATGGACCATTGTTCTGACACACTATAGCTATTCATATGCTTTTATAAGCCCATTGACAAAAGAATTGCACTTAGCGAGCTCTCCAACACCCCTTAGTAGTCCATATCTCCACAGTGAAGCATTTTAAAGCTATTAACCCAGCAAACACAGAACTCATCCACAGGGCTGAGGGGCAGCACGGAGGGGGAATCTACTCTTTTCCCTGGGGACATCCATGGCTTCTATACACGAGGAAACAGCTATAGTTAAAAAGAAAGCAGATTCCACAAAGCCTCAGTGCATTGTCTTGCCTGAGGTTCAGCATCCACTGCAGAGGTAAAACGATATGCCACTGACAGAGGAGAAATACGAGTCCATGTTGCCATGTACAGAGGAGTGTCCAGAACAGAGGCCAGCTGTTTAATAGGAAATATCCAGCATCATTGCTACTCCCACTTCCTGTAGGAAGAATACCCTTAAGAAAAGGCGTCTAGACAATAAGATTGCCTGTACTTCCAATCTATAATTCCACTGGCTACCACAACACTAAAATTTAGCAATACAAAGCCTAAGTCACTTCTCTGAATCTCGTTGAGCGTTGCCATATAAGCCAGAGGAGTACTTTGCAGAAGACGCAGTATGTGCTTTCTTTCTTCCATATGAAAGCAATGCTGCTAACTGAGGGAAGTCCCAAGCTTTCTGCTGTCTTGGCCAGTGCCAAAAATTGAACTGCATGGAATGCCTCTGCCAACAAATGATAAGAAAAGCGGGCATGCTGAATATCTCTCCTCCCAACATAAACCTCCAGGGAAGAATATCCGTGACGACAGGGAGCCCTGAGGCATTCGCAGCAGACAGAATATTTCCAGACAGATGAAAACACATTGTACTGCCAGAGTCACATAAACCATTTCTGATTTGGTCAGCATCATTTTATGCATGATTTAATAATGACTTTGTATTCAGCTTTACAGTAGAAGGACTGTGCAGCTCAGGGCATTGTAATTCTTTTCCTTTTTGATCGACTGTAACTTGCTTTCTTGTGGGAAACCTGAGACATTTTTTGCTTGGATGCATGTGCATATCTTTTCTGTCCAAATTATCTGATCCCTTAACTTTATATTCTTCCATTTGGTAAATTATTGGTCTAAAACATAAATATCCTTGTTAGGCATTTACAACATAAAAATGCTGTATACTGTACTGTGTATAAGGAGACTTAGACAAATTTAAAAGTAGATATTGCCATCTTCACTCATTGAACTCTGGTTATGTTACTTCCAGTTATTTAGGAATAACCAGATGATTCTTATATTGTGAGTACGAGCTCTATTTCTCAGCTCTTTTCTTCTATTTATCTTGAAAAACAAGACTTCAAAAGTCAGATTCTTTAAGAGGTTGTAAATAAATAACGGTATCTTGTAACATGAATTTAAAAAAGGACTGAAAAAAGTTGTGGGAACCCAGAAAGAGACAACTTTTCTAATATATCTTATAAAACTTTATAACCTGACAGAAGAGACATTATCTTGCTCCATGAGGAAATGCTGCAACTTAGGTTAGCATCACTGATATATCTTCCCAGACTACCTTCTTCATCTCCTCAGCAACCCTCAACATTTAGGGTTGAGGGTTGCTGTTTAGTATAGGTAGTGTTAAACAGTTTAAAATATTCCTACATCATCACAGCCGTATCCTGTCTGCACCGCTGAATGAGTATGAGAGCTTGCCCTAAGGAGCCATGGCACTGGAGGGAACCAGGCTGGAGTTTCTCGTAAGAGCCAGGCACCATCCTAGGCTGCCTTTCCCAGCTGGACTTCAGAGGAAAGAGAGCCATCTGCTGCTCTACATGAGACATGCTGCAGCGTGTCTTTTTAGCTTGATTCTGTGAAATGTCAGGGTGGGATTTAGGGAAGGAAGTGCAAACCTTTGCTGTTCTGCCCTCTCGTGCTGTGGAGCCAGATGACAACGGAAGCATGGTGCTGAGCAGTGCTGTCCACCACCTCCTCAGCCTAGCACAGAGCATACCTGCATCCAGCATTGAAAATAACCAGGGCAAAAGTGGTTTGATGCAAACAACAGCCCTTTTTAGAAATAAAGTCAGAAAATACTTCAAATATTTCACATCAGGACTGCATCACAAGTATGACAGAGCCAGACAGAGCAAAGCACAGGCAACAACCAGTATTGCCTGGTAGGGTGGCCAGAGGCAAACCATGCCTGTTTACATACAGCTATACACAAAATCAGCCTCAGGGGAATGAGGAATGATGTTCTTATCTGCTGTGATGAAGGTCAATGCTCCTCACACACTCCTAAATCTGTATTTATGGGTGTCACCTTTTGACTCTGGGGCTGCAGCCTTGCAATCAAGCTGCTTTTGGTGCACTGTGTCACTAAGCGAGGAAGATTCACCCACCAGTGAGGGTCTGCAAGATCCAAGAAGGAGGCAGCAGGACAGAGAAATCCACGTTCCTTACTACTGCAAGGTTTGTTGGCATTGTCCCACAGTGATAGCCTAGGTAGATTTATGATACAACTTGCCTTGGTGAGAAGAAATAACAGAGAGGTAAAAAAAAGGGGAAGCGTAGGAAAATCTTTGTCTACTGCTCCAGTCCCTGAAGTCCTTCATCCTTCCTGTGTTATGATAAGAAGAGTCTATAGAGTTCAGCCTAGGGATGGAAGTGATCATACTCATGACCCTGTGCAGCACATCAGTCCTGACACATACGCCCCCAGACTGCCTTCCTCATGGGCTTTGCACACAGGGGTCTCTCCCTGATGGTATGTACAGAAAGGACAGGAAGAGTACAGCCTGTGTAAAATGCAAAGCTGGTCTTTCAAGTATGACAAAGCAAATCTCCACTTCTCATAAAATGTTGCGAAATATGTTTGATGTGTGCTGTGTCAGAGTAAAGCGATTGGTTTTCCTTCTGTAATTTTGGCTGTAAGAGTGAATTCCAGGTAAGTCTGACTCACAGAAGAGGCTCTTATGCTAAATTTCAGCATAATGCTTTCAGCATGTTTGCTTCACACGTTCACATAGATTTAATACTGTGTGACTGGCCCACAGCCACAGTCATTCTGTTGATGCTTGCAAACTCAGTATATCTACCTTGTGTGAAACGATACAGCTGAATATGCTGCCAGGAATCTTTTACATTCTTCCATCTTCCAGTACGCAGAATTTCCCAGGCGGTTATTTACACCTCGGTATGATCACACGGGCATCTAGCAAAGCCAAGGGATTCAGCAGACGGCCGGCGAGATCGTCAAAATGACTCAGCACTCAGCCCTGGCAAGGGCACAGACCAGCAGAGGTAGGACCCTGCATGAAAGCCTGTAAAACTTGAAGACCTCGAGCCTGTTGTTAGCTTTGACTGAGGTTGAAACCCACTGATTCCGGGAGGAAAATCTCTGTTCCATATGCTGTGGTGCTTATTCATTTGTATTGGTGCATTTTAAGGTCTCGCTCCAGGAATCGGGCGCTGCGCACGGAATAAAAAGGTCCTGTGCTGCAGATAACAGCAATTTATTGTTATAAAGCTGCTCAAATGGCAGGGCATCTTAGAGGTTACAGAGAAGCCCAACACCTGCCGCGGCAGTTGCCACGGGAGCGGCAGGCGGCCCGGGAAGGGAAGGCGTGACAGGCCCGATGACATTTGTCCTAAGCACGAGGAATCTTTCCCAAAACAGCCGAGACGGTCCGCGCAGCGCCAGCCGGAGCCCCGCTGTCTGTCAGCCTGCTCGTTAGTGTCAGTCAGTCCAGTCAGTCAGTCAGTCAGGCAGTCATCCCGCCCTGAGGGAGGGAGGGAGCGGCCGCCGTGGCGCTGCAGATGGGCGGGCCGCCGCGGCCCCTGCCCTCACCAAAGATGGCCGCCGAGGGCAGGGCAGGAGCGGCGCCGCGCTGCGGCTGAGGCC
>VYZV01028760.1:130205-162484 GCA_013401275.1 Pandion haliaetus | reverse complement strand
CATCACCAGCCTGAATTTGGAAATTTTGAGAATATTGGTGCCATTCCTAAGTTATGTGGAGGAGTTGCCTATAAAATGCACAGACACTTTTTTTTTCAGAGGCAAGTTCTTTGTCTGGAGAAGGAGGACAAAAAACGGTCTAGACTGCAGAGGGAATAATGTTACAGAGCTTATTTGGAGGAAGCACCATATACTCGAACGTAGCAGTTCAGTCAGTGTGTATTTCAAGATATTTTTTTCTCCTGTGTGTGTGCATACACTTACGCACATGTGCGCTTGGTTAAAATTTTTCTGTACATTCTGGATTTTCTCTTATCCAAGTGCTAACTTAAGAATAAGCTATTTCCTGCTGAAAATATGTGTGCAGTCATTGAGAAGTGTAAGTGCCTAAAGTGTAAGTCATTCTCTAAATCAATATGCTTTAATTTTTGCAGCAGTAGCACCTCCATTCCTCCTTTTCCCTGGAAAAGAAAAAAAAAAAAGTAAGATGGTAGCTTTATTTTTCCATGGGAAAGAGGAAAGACCATCTTCTGTGAGAGTAATTTTGTATCTCCAAACATATATTTTTTTTTTTAGAAGATGTTTTAAATATTCTTGCTTGAGGGGGCCCTTACTGCTGTGAATTCATGTCACCTTGCAATGTCTTACAGCACAGTAGATGACATAACTGGCTGTCAAACTAAACAGTAATTAACTTCACAAATGCTTTATCTAATAGCTTGAGTTCCTGAAATATTTTTTCTTTTAAATGCATACAGTTATTGAGGCTGAAGCGTTATCAGTGTAGTGTGAACTTCAATGTTTGATTTTTTTGTTTTGTTTTCTTTTTAAGCTGAAGAAAATACAGAGGGTGTTACCTGTGTGAGCCAAGTTAAACAAGAGCCAAGAGAAAAAGCATTGTCTGTGGAGCCAGATAAAATCAGAGACTGCCGTAGTTCCTCACCTATTTAAATCTGTGAAGCCTAGAAGGTTTTTTCAAATCGGAGAACTCTAAATGTCTTGGAAGGAAAGGCGGGTGCTCTCAAAGTAATGCCATTCTTTTTAAGTTGTATTGTGACATCCAGATTAGGCATATTTTACACTAGTTCTGACAGCCAGCTGTTTTGATTTATGACTGATGTGGCTCACTGCCAATTCCAGGTCATTCAGTTGCCCTGTGGAACACCACCTTTCTCTTCTGTTTCAAGTTCTGAGTAATTTGGATGCTATCCAAATGGTGGCCCATTCTGGTCAACATTTCTGAAGGTCTTCCACAGTTTAATTCCTTAGCTTTAGAATGTGGATCACGTGCTGGGTTTGCTTTTCTCCTTGAAACCCTCGACTGTTACGGCACTACAGAGACCATACAATCTGCCAGCTCCAAGACCACAGATTCCAACAGCAAAGTGTATCAATACAGCAATGGTTTTGTGACAAAACGAAGGTCCAAGATGCTAAATTTCAAAGTGATGAAGGACGTGGATGGTTAAGAAAACGCAACTTTGACCTGATCATAATGTTAATGGTGTGAAGATCAAGGAGAGGAGAAAGGTGAGGTTGCCAGGTGAACATAAGATTGTATGATGAAGAAAAGTGTGTGAATTGTAATGGTGAATGTTTTCAACTTTGACATCTTTAAACTTATGTTCTGGCTTTATAATGAGGTTCATTGCTGCATACACCCTTTGCAGTGGTACTGTATTAGCAGTTGGTCATAACAACTAAAATGCAGGAGGCCTGTCTCGTGCAAAATGATTGATGCTGCCCTTTCAGTTTTTCTACCTTTTGCTTTATGCACTTACACTATCAGCTCAGATAAATATGATATAACCTGCTGCTGCTCATGATGTAGGGCTTATGAATGCATCACTAACAAAGAGAGGCCCAAGAAAACAAAGCAAGTAATATAAATCCAAGCAGTATGTGCAAGTGTGCTGTCCCTATAATATTCAGAAAACAAACTCATCTTTTGCAATGGTGGCAGCTTCTAAGACTGAAGTGGTCCATATTACTTAAAATAATTACCAGGAATCTTTAAAAAACAGAATATGATAAATATCTTTTAGCAGTATTTAAGCCAAAGCCATAATAAGTGACAAGCACTGGGTTGCATAATCTGTGACAGACATGTTTCTTTAAGAAAAAAAGACACACCTACAGATAACTTGGGATCCATTTAAAGCACTAAATTAAATGAAATTGATGCCAACATAGATATCAAGTTAAACAATAGCATTGTTTGCTTCAGATGTTGAATTCTTAGAGCAACATTCAGAGTATTTTGTATACAGCAACATCAGTAGTTCTGTTAGTTCCTAGTAAGTGGTTGAGAATCGTAAAATTAGATACTTTTTTCTGCATGCTGTACAAGAACGCAATCTGAGGACTTTCTCTTTTTCAGACTTAAAAAACCAAAACCAGGAAAAAGATTGGCTCATTTATGCAGAGGAGAAAGTGTTAGGAATACTACGTGAACATAAAGATTAACATTTTTAAATTGTTAAATTTGTTAACAAATGTTCAAGGCATTCACAAACATCACCTAAATAGTGGCCATTGATAATTAATTTTTTATTTTCTTTTGCGTGTTTAAAATTAGAACTTTCAAAAGTCTCGCATTGAACTTGGGTTCCTAATACCTTTACGTGCAGCATCTGTTAGGTAGGTGCTATATCTTAGTCTTACCTTAAAATATTTTAACTTCTGTGAGGTTAACTAGCACTGTTAATGCTGTTCATTTAAAGCTAATGTTTATGGGTTAGCTTAAATAGAATTTTCCAACAGGGTCTTGCTCTTATTAAATAAGAGTCAGTATTTTATCATGCAAGTGCATGGAGAATCTCCAGTTCTTTGGAGTCTCTCATATTTGGTTTCTACACTGACTTGTTTTGTGGTATGTCTTACTCATTTCTGGGTAGGTAAAATCCCACAAGCTTCACCCTTTTGGGTTTTGTTGTTGTTGTTGTTAATTGTGAAAGTATGTCCAAAATGGATGTTCTCTGCTGCAGTTGTAGTTCTGGAGCGCACAGGCAGCAGTCACCTTTTCTTTTCCAACTCAGTAACTATATACCAGAATGGGTACCTCCTTCCACGCTGCTGTGTTCAGTGATTCCATCACCTTTGGTTTTTCTTAGAGTTTAAACTAATGCATTCCAAAATCTATCGCCTTTCTGAATATTACTTATTTTTTGAGAATTGTTCCTCATTTTTGAGAACGCTTATTCTCAAAAGCATAAATTACAGCTAAAGATTAGCAGCAAGAGGTTATTTCAGTTTTAGTTCTCTTCAAAGCAGACGATACATTTGTGGTTGGAGTAAAAGCTTAAGGAAAGAGAAGTTACATTTCCATTAGTTTTTGCTTAGTTCCCTCATTAACAGATCTGTTCTTTAACAGTCACTGTTCTTCCCACCGTGAGCTACAGTCTCATCCTGTGCCGAACAGTATTTCTGACCGTACTTCTATTTTTGGTTTAGTGCTCACAGCTGGAGGAATTGCTCTTTCAGTCCATCTTGAATCGCAGGCTGTGAAATGAATTTTATAATCTACCCTGAAAACAATAGAACAAAAAGTTGGGAGAATTTTAAAGAACCATTAAAGAATTAGTTGCTTTTAAAAGCTGGGGATGAGAGTTGCAATTCTGTTCATTGAAAAATTTTATTTGAAATGCTTCTTCAACCAATACTCACATTTTTGTTTTCAGTTTCCTTCATTTTCACAGAATTTCAGTTCTTTTGTCTTCCAAATACGTTCCAGTTTACTACTGTGTTGTTTTTAATTTAGTGTAACCTTTACTCTTTAAAGAGTATATTTACATTTGATTTGTGCGTGTTGCTGATGGAGGAATACAAACTCATCACCTATATCCAGTCTCTATATTCAGCTTAACACCTTAGTTCACTAATATCCACAGAAAAGACTCTATTATGTATATGAAAAAATCACAAACAGTACTACTTTCAATGCACTTAAATTTGTTTGCATAGAATACTCAAGGATGATTTTTCAGAGAAAGCTATATAGCTTGGTGCAAAGTAGTTGGTTATTACTTTGTGTTGGAACTGTAGATGTTTTCCTGATGTTTACTTTGTTTTCTTGTGGTTGTTGTGTTCAAGCATTTATTTTGCAAACCTAGAAATCCTGAGATTCCACAGTACTGTAAATGAACAAATTATTCTCCGATTTAACCTTATTGTTGGTTACCCGTAACAGTGATTGGTTGGCTTGACAAGAAGGGCTGTGCTTAATGTATGTGCATGCAAAAATAATCTTTTGCTAAAATGTAGGGCACACATCCATAGCGCTTGTTCAAGGCTGGCAGTCTCTTGGATGGAAACCAGTAGTGTTAATGAGTCCTTTTCATGCTGTTCGAAAATCAAGACTTGGTCATGTGGTATGAAGATTGTTGCAGTTTGTACAAAATTTAGAGGCAAATGTCTGTATATGTATGTGTATATATATATTTATATAGTAACTTAATGTATAATATTCCTATTCAAATGTAAACTACTTTTTCTTTTAAAGTAATGGTCTATGTTGTGCTTATGGGGGCTCAAGGGGAGAAATAGAAGAGCTACGTGAGGGCAGTGGTTTCTGGGGATGAAGGACAACAAGTAGGACAGGTCCAGGGAGACCAGGTGGAAGAAGGTCCTGAAGGTGTGTGAGAAGTAAAGGTACCTGCAGGGAGGGCTGGAGGGGGCTGTGCTGGAGGGGCTCCAGGGCCCTGGAAAGGGATTAGAAGCCCATTGCAAAGGCTCAGAGCAGCTCCTGAATCTATGCGAGTAGTGGATAGGATGAGTTCATGGTAGGAGTTTAAAGGTATGGAAGAAAAGGGAAGCCTATCCTGCCCTCAAACCCAACAGAGCGGCTTGAGTTTTGGTGAGTACCAGAGGCAGCTAAATGACCTCCTGCAGTCTGAGACACCCATTCTTATCTTCTTTATATGAAAAAGAAACTCCCCTTGGACCTTCAACGCAGGAGCATAGACTCTTTTCCTTTACATGTTACCAAGGAAAATACACCTTTTCTTCCCAACTGAATTAACTCGCTGCTCTCCTCATCCCTCTGACTGCAGCTCTTTACCTCAAGCACGCTCAGTATCCACCCAAGTCTCTCTTCCTTCACACTTAGTAGTAGTTCCACCAAAGTCCCATGCCCTCAGGCCCTCCAGTTCTCAATGTTTCACTGCCACACTGTTGAAGCAGCTGGTGAGTTCACTGCACAAGTAAATACGGGTGAGATTTGTTCCTGTCAGTTTTTCTTCCTGTCTCCCCAGGATCCTAAGTCCCTATGTTCCTTTTAATTTCATTCAGTTTTCTTCCTTGCTGGCTTTGGGGCTTATCCTTCACCTGGATGAATATCAGGCAGCCACATTTCACAAGACATTTGTTACATTCACAGCAACTGAAAAGATGTGAGAAAACAAGAGGAGGATAATTTCTGCCAGCTGTTAGGGCTTTATATTGAGAAACTGGCCTCTTGCCTTTCATTCCACTTGAGTTCCTGATTCTGGCTGTGGATAGTAGCTGGCTGTTGACTTGTCTGTCTGTTGGCAAACTCACAATTTGCTCCCTTATGCCTATTTAAACAGATATGTTTTCAGAAGGTTAGGCAGGAAGAATCTGTTCCATTAGGGATAGAAAGTATGATACAGCTGAGGGTGGTGCTGTGAAAAGTTACTGCTTTTTGTGGATCTCTGATGAGAAAGTTCTCCTTGATCTGCCCTTCCCTTCTGAACAAAGCTTTCATAGGAATAAACTTCAGCACCTATCCCATCAGTAATGACTATCTTCCCCTAGCAACAGTGCACCTTATTAATGAATGAAAAAAAGCATTGTGTAAAACAGGCTGTGTTGATTTTTTTAGATCAGAAGCTATCCAGCAGGTCTATCCAACAAGCGTCAACTAAGGTATGATTTTGGGGGGAGAAGGAGGGGAAGGCAAAAATCTAGTCACATGGAAGAAGTGTATGTGGGTTGGTTTGGGCTTTTCTTCCAATGTAAGCTGTTACACCTTAGTATCTCATTCAATTTCTAATGCACGTGACAAATGACATGTTTATTTTCTGAAGTGATTTGATGTGTTTTCTGGAGAGTGTTCAAAGGAGTGATCATAAACAGTACTGCTGTATCACAGAAAGTATTAGTAGGTGTTTGTCATCTAGGGCCCTATCCTGTTCTAGTACAGAGGAGATTTTAAAAGCATGGAATGCTTTCTGAGGACAAATACCAAGTGTCCTTGTCCTAAGGAGTCTTCCCTGGACAGAAAGTTAGGAGCACTGAATGCTGTGAGAGTAATTGTTATCAGTAATCTGTTAGCCTGCACTAGACAGAAGAAAACTTACAAAAAGCTTGCATATGATAACCTCTTTATGGAAAAAGTTACCTTTGCGTGCTTAATAGTTTTAAGTGATATATGCATAAGGGATTGTATGTATCTTGGGGGGAAAAAAAAAAAAAGGAAAAAAGAAAATGGAGACATGAATATGGTTGTTTGCAGGTAGTTCTTTAATACAGTTTTAATTACAATTAACTGTGGTTAAATGATGCAGATATTTTAGGGCACATATACTCGGATCTTTTAATGTGGATAATTGGAATTCATGTTTTTACTACCATCCTTAGCTCTCTGCAGTGTAGCTCAGTTGGTCATTTGGCATGTACTGGGCTTCTGCTAATGACAGTCTGCCTGTTTAAACAAGAACATGCTGTTCTAAGCAAATTAAATTTCTAGCTCTTCCTACTCTTTTTTCTAATAGAGATTGATAAGGCTCATAGGAGGAAGAATATGTTTGTAGTACAATGATTTCGTAAGAGTTAATTTCTGGGTCCTCAGTATGAAGGAACTAGAGAGCAAAAACTTACATACTGTTGGATCTGCCATTTAGTCATTTTTCTAATGTACTTGAATTTCTACAGTGGGACAGTGTTAATACGTCATAAGCTACAACTAAAATACTGTTAAAATTTTAGCTCTATCCTTCGGTTAAATACTGATAGTTCAGTGGCTCCAGGAAAGATGAGAGATTTGCTTCTGCTCTTCGTAGAATGCTCTTTGTCTCTAGATACTATTTAAAATGTATTTAGGTATGGCAGTCAAATGGCAGCAGGACAGCCAGAAACAGATGTGTGTGTTGGCAGATCAGTGGGAGAGGGAGGAGTTCAGTCCCAGTGTCCTCACTCCAGACTAACGTTCTCTGTGCTAGTCCTGAATGCACCCCTTGAGAAACAGCGGTGATTTGTCTTTGTGTTCTGACTTAGCTGTTCTTTCTGCTTGCCCACTCAAGAGGTTGTACAAGCCTGCAAGGGAGATGGAGATCATGAAGAAAGGGTGTAAGATCTTACGGGAGGACCTGCAGGAACAGAATGGAGGAGCTTAAAGGTTGATGACATGACTTCTATAAAGCCCACATTCTTTGGTGGGAGGAAGAGGATTTTTCAATAGAGAATAAAAGTAAATCTTCCTTTTCCGAAGTATTAGAATTACTGTGTGTCTCTAATCTGCTTGACAAGATGCCTAGTGTTTGGACAGATCTCAATGTTTTTATGAGTATATACCAAAATGTAAATGGATACTTATCCAGGCATTGCTATGTTTGCATGTCATACTGAAACTGTAGGCCAGTGGTGCCTACTGATCTTTGTATTGTCTATGTACGTTCTCTTAAAGCAAAGCACTTTTATAAAGAAACAGTGGAGAGCTTTTGTTTGAAGTCCTTTCAGATATATGCTTTTTACAGAGTGAGCGTTAACTTAAAGTACATAATGTTGTATTTCTGCAGAAATTTCTTATGAGGAAATAACTAGTGTATACTTCTAACCCTGTGATAACCTAAAATGCCCAAAGCCTTTTCCAATTTTTTTTTTCTTTTTATCCAGAACAGGACGCATTCCAAACTGTCCTTCAAAACCACCATGTTCAGAGCCTCAAAGGTTTGGCACTTTTGTTCCTCTGTAGGTGATCTTCCATCTGTGCTGCAAATCACTGTGTTCAGGGTCTTCCACAAAAAAAGAACAGCAATTATAGAACCAAACTTGCCCAGGGGAAGGAGTGGGGTGGGAAACAGGGATGGCACCAGCATACTTACTTACCATCTCTCCCATCACATGAGGGCGCTTCCTTTTCATTTGCATAATCTGACCTGGTCACTTGACAGCATGTCAATAACAATATCTGCAAACTATAGTTTGTGTGTAAACATCTGTCACATCAAGTCTAGATGTGACAAATTTTCTTTTGTGCTTGGAATTTGCATTGGTTTAGTGAAACCAATGGTGTCAAATGGTCAAGTCTCAAGAAATGACAGAGCCTTCAGCTGTGAATTTGGTCTTAATCTGCGCTCTAACTGAGCTAGGGAGAAATTCTGAGACTGTGCCCATGTGTTCTGCAGTACTTGAACAGAAGAAAAACCTTTAGTTTCTTCCAGCTCCCAAGAAGAGCTGCATTTGTGTTTCTACCTGATGCAGAGCTGCTCATATTTATCTTATGGAATTCTGCTCTCCAGTTTAAGGGAAGATAAAGGTCTTCCTGTATAGAAACTTGATGGTCAGTGTACATAGTCTGAGTGAATTGGGTGCACCTAGAACAGTCACCCTCAAGCATGCTGTAATTTAAGCTGTGTTAGGAGTGGAAGCTGGTGGAAGGAATAAGCAACTGAAGAAAATAACGGTAATGGTAAAAGTAGGCACTCTTGCTCTTCACGTAGTACCCTCCCCACACTCTGCCTTTTCTTAAACATCTTGAGAGAAACACTGGTCAGCAGTGGGAAGAAAGCAAATCTCAATTCCTTCCCCCCCCCCAGCTTACGGCTTAACAGTGGTTTTGCTCATTAGCCACAAATTTGGCCTAAAAAATATCGTCTATCCTAGATCTAAGTGTACAGTGTTTAATTCCTAAAGGACCGTGCTAAAAATTCAGTTGTGCTTTGTCAGGTCACTGTTCGTTTAGACATAAATTTTAACTTTTTCTCACAGATGCTTCTTTAAAAGCTAAAATTAAATGAGAGAGAGAAGTGGAAATTAATTATTTATGTTTCTTGCAGATGACACTCCTCAGTTTTCTGAAGTGTGCAGGTGTTTCCTCCTCAACTTCTACTTTTAGCTCTTAGTTCACTATGTGTTGGATATTTTCTCAGGATCACTTACCTCTGAGAGTACTCCAGATAACCAGCAAGAGACCTGAATGGAGAACAGAAGAGGAAGTGAAGTTTGTAAAAAGCTGCTTGCAGGAGATAGAAAGCTCTCAAAGTTACGGCTCAAGATTGCAGTTTCTTCTAGCTGAAGTGGTTCACTTTAAATGGTAAATTTAAAGTTAATTTAAAGCTGTGTCCTGGAATGGCCACACTGCAGGACACAGCTGAGCTCATCAGTGAAGCTGGTGGCACCTCTCTGAAAGTGTATTTATGAAAGGGCAAAATGCTGCCCAGCATTGAGGAACGAGGAAGAAAGTGAGAGAAACAGTCTTCTGAGCATCAAGGTCGGAGAAGGAGGAGAGGGAAGAATTGCTTCAGGTGCTGGAGCAGGTATTTCCCTGCAGCCCCCGGAGGACCTCATGCTGGAGCAGGTGGAGATTTCCTGAAGGAGCTGCAGTCCACTGAGAGGAGCCATGCAGGAGCAGGCTTATGCTGAAGGACTGCAGCCTGTGGAGAGCCCACGCAAGAGCAGGCTAGTGCTGAAGGACTGCAGCCTGTGGAGAGCACCCATGGTGGAGCAGGGGAAAAGCGTGAGGCGGGTGGAGTGACAGAAAGGAGCTGTTACAGACTGACTGCCACCCCCCATTCCCCTTTGCCCTGCGCTGCTTCGGAATGGGGGGAGGTAGAGGAGTTGGGGGCTGAAAATGTGAAGTTGAGCCTGGGGAGTGAGGGGAGCATAAGGGGAAGGTGCTGTTTTAATTTGTATTTGTTTCTCAGTATTTTAATCTATTTTAATTGGCAATAAATTAAATCAATTTTCCTCACATCAAATCAAGTACTTGAAATTTATATCTGGACTCAAGTCACAGTGGAAAATACTGATTTCTTTTGGATCACTGCAAGCCATTATTGCCTTTAATTTTTTAAGTAGGACACAACATGGATCAAATTTTAATTTTTAAGAATTCATTCTGTGTGTAGAAAGGGAGTGCACCTTGTTTGAATCAGGAGTTGCGTTTTTGGGTGTATTCTGGTTGGGCTTTTCAAGTTGTGCTTATTCACCTTTTCACTAGAGTAAATCTCAGCTGCAGAGTCAACTCAGGAACAGGTCTAATCCATTACATTTCTGCTGGAGAAGGATACCAGCCATATTTTTACAGGTTTGAGCATGGGAGAAACATTCTGAGGAAAGGATGCTCCAGCAGTAGATTCTACTTTATTTACTTTGGTAGTGGTGTTCTTACAGATGTTAAGGATACAGCATCTTCACGGTGTTACATCTAGCTGTGCTCCAGAAGGGGGCAAAGTTTGGGGTGAGTGGCATCTTTGGTGAAAGCTCTGGTAATCTCGGCAAAAGACATAAGCAGAGTTTGGGAATGAGATTTATACTCCTGTGCTTTTCAGAGATTATTTTCCTGAATGAGTTGGGAACTTCCTTTAGAAGGTAAGTTTTGTATGTGGGTTCTTATACCACCTACCAAAAATAACTGGCACTGGCCACCAAGGGTGTCTAGACAGGGTACTAGGTGACATGACACACTTAATGGTTTCTAATAGGGGCACTGTTTGGAATAAACAATTGATGGATATCTTCCTAGCATTAGCTAAATTAATCTTTAATTTCTTCCCCTCTCTTCACATCTCGCTATGAGAGGAAGATTCTCTGTTAAAAGGAACATGGTGAATTGTTAATTGTCTGTATGGAGGACACAAAGCTATTTGTGGTAGATAAAAAAGACTTCTTTGATAATAAATTAGATGAGCTTCAGAAACAATTGCACTGTCATAACTTCATCAAGTAATTTCTTCCAATTATATCACTCACTTTTGGTTATTGTCTTACTGTTTGCTTATTGTATAATCTATTTGATAAGCTTTCCTGGCTATGTCAAGGCCATAGAAGAAGAGCAGGTAACAATTCTCTTTTCTTTTGAAGTTCTGTGAAAGGGAAAGGAATTCCCCATTTTGCAGCTCTCAGGGACAGCCATGCTTGCTTAGCCACCAGCTGCTCTGGAAGAATACATGTTTATCCATGTTCCCTAGCTACCAAAAGATCTTTTGCACTGATGTACTCCATAAATTTGTGAACTCGAATCAGGCAAAGTGAATTTGGCATCTTCTTAAAAAAAAGGCAGGCAAACTACCCTGGAACCAAATCTAGCATCTTCAGGAGCTGTGGCCTAGGGTTTATCAGTTGCAAATAGTAAAAAGATCCAATTTTTCACAGTGAAATGTGGGTTTATTCAGCCAGTTCAATCTATGAAAAAAGTCTCCATTCCTTTTGTTTCAGACTTGTGAACTTCTTTGCAAAATGATCAGAGAGATCGCTAGTGAGATTAGCTAATAACTGCAAAATGGAAAAGTTTCACTGTAGACAGGTGACAAAAGATACCATGAAGTCAGCCAGCACAATTATCATTAGTAAGGTAAGATCTTTCAGACATTAACTGCAAGCTAATACTTTTGGTGGTATGCTGACACTTATTCTGATCCTGCAAACCAAAACAGTGATTATGAGCCATTGCAGAAGGAGCTGGGAAGTAAAGCACTTTGTAAAATACCAGTCTGTGGTGGTTTGGGTTTCTGTTGGCTTTGTCATGCTTTTACTTAGTGTTCAGCTCCTTTGCGTACCCTGTGTAGCATCTGGTTTATCCAGTCTCTTATGTAGAGTAAGTTAAAATAAGTTAATAATTAACACATAGAGCATAATACCCAAGTTCTTCATGGCAAGATATGTGATATTTCATGTATTTTCTAACAGAAATAGTTAAAAGTGTTTGAATATTATTGGTAACTATCAGAAGACATTTGAGAGAAACTTCACACATTCTATATTCACTCTTTTATCTGTGTTTTGCTTTTGGAATTGATGAATTCCCATTTTTTTGAGAGCAGTTAGTAGCAATGAAGCAACTATTTTCAAATGAGCTACAGGTTCCTGACAGCAGCAGAAATAGCTTCAGGTAGGGAAACCGGAACTGTATTTAATTTTGAGTGGCCAGAATTTCTGAAGAGAGGAGTCACCAGAGCCACCTATGCACTCACAAAAACATTACCTTTTGGTCATAATGTTATAAAGATCAACAAGGTTTCCAGAAAGGTTTGGATGGCATCATACACAAATATAGTATGCTGTGAGGCAGCGATGCTTCCTGCTTTGTTATGAGATGCCTAAAGTACTTTGCGTTCATTATTTCGTGTCTTGCCACTGACGTACGAGCAGGATGATACAAAGAAGAGGGTCCACAATAAATGTTTTGTTTAAACCCAGAGACAGGCAACAGCTGGCATATTTTAACTTTTTTCCATGGGTAACTATCTTGAGATACTTGAGGGGTAAAAAACTGATCGATTTTTCTCTCTATAGCATTGTCTGGTGACAAAAGGTAATTTTATTGGGAGGGTTTTCTAGGATCCAGGATCAGGTAGTACTAATAATGTTACAGATTGTCAATACTGCTGTTGGGGCTTTTTTTCAGATTTCCAGTTTGAGTAACTTAATTTCTTCAGGGGAGTTTTGTTCTTGCATTCCAGTGGTCGTGCTGTCTCTGGGATGTGAAGTATTGTAGCCTTGTTTACTAATTTAGTCAGAAAAGATCTGTTTGCCGTTACTTAGATGATTTACAGAAAGGTTAGTACAGTTGGCTGTCTAGATAAAAACTAGTTTTCCAGATACAGAATTATTTAAGACTGCCGAGAAGGCAACACTGGCTTAAGATGGTGAGTACTGGCATTTTGAGGAATTGGAGGGGAACAATTTTTTTATGTCATTGGTGAATCATAGCATTCACCAAGAGCTGATAGCTGAAGCAGAACTTCTTTTGCACAGGTCAGCAAGCATTTATCATCTTTGTCCACAGAGTAAGAAGTGAACTAGCGTTATTGGCTACTTGACCAGCACTTACTTGGATTCCTTCTTGCTGTTTTAGAATGAAAGGTTAACCTTTGGCTATGAGAGACGTGAAATTTCTCAACCAAATAGTTCGGCTCTCTCCTCAGCGATAACGAGCTGTGTCAGAAACTTCTAGAAGAGAAGCAAAGGAAAATATTGAGGAAAGACCTAACAAAGTCTGTATCACAAAGAAAATGTGCACCGAAAGTAACTGCTGCTTTTGAAAAGCTCATAGAACATGTTCTTAAATCCTGGAGCATGAATCAAGCTGTCATTGTGGACCAGAGCATACTCTTATCACAAATCTCCAAAATCCTCTCGGCAGCACCCAGACGAGTTTGTTCCTGTTAAGCCTGAGAAAGGAAAGGAGTGAGTCACCCATACTGAGTTAATGTATAGTGTTGTTTTACCACATCCATTTGAAAGGGTTGCTTGAGGAACAGTTTAAAAGCACTGATGCAGTCAAAAATTGAAACTCCATTTTTAAAAGTAGAAGTTGGAAAAATAAATCTGTGTTCGATTTACTAGTTCCCCTTGTTTTGCATTAAAAGGGAGACAGAGGGGAAATAATATTGGCTTGACTATTGCTACTTTCTTACGCTTGTCATCCCTCCAGGACTGCTGCTGTGAACGTGGGCCTACATACTGCTTTTTTTCCAGTGGTAATTTACTTTTCATTATGATAAGGAAATGTGTCTGTGTCTTCAACCATTTTCACCTCTGTTTTCTTCTGTGGGATACACCTTTCAGGTGAAATATCGAGAGTCTCTTTAAGATTCTGAGATACTTTCATGTTTGTATAGCCATCGAATACAACTAGGAGTAAAACTGAATGAAACTCTTGTCCCCCTTTCAGTTCAGGTGATAAGTTGTGTGATGTAATTGCTGTGATATTGAAAGTATGTTGATTGATTACAGCTGTAATAAATGCTATAATCTTTGTAAAATTTATGCTTCCAGGTATTTGGGAGGTTGATGCTATTGAAACATGGTAATCGGAACCATAGCACTGTGTTCTGAACATTGCCAGGGTAAGCTGATTAAAGTTTTCGGTAAAACATGAAATATGGAGTAGACATTTCTGGCAAGGTCTCGATTAGTCTCAAGGGTTATTTTTGTAGCATTGAACTTAAGGGTAAGTAATCAAACCATAAAGACATGCTCTTCCATTACATTAAATCTCTTGAGAAATTTTGAGACCTACTTACACTTGCAACAGGTTTATGCCTGAGAAATGTCTGTCTGGTACCTTATTGATATTCCAGAAGCATAATGATCCTGTAAAAAGTGATCCTGTGAAAAGGAAGATAGCTTGGAAGAGATGATTAGTGGAGATTTTCCTGGACTATGTGTATGTGTAAGCCACTTGTGGAGAAGTCTTAATGCATGAGGAATACAGGGCTGGAATTTTCCCGTGCTTAGATGAAAATCTGCCCATGACCTTAGCTGAGATTGGGCCATGTGACCTCTGGAGGTCCCCTCCAGTGTAAATGACTCTGTTCAGTCAATCTGTGTTGTCAAGAGATGACAGTAAATGATCTGGATGTGTACAGGGTGCACTAGCAAGATGGACAGAGTCACTGTAGCTTCTGGTTATTCCACATCTTTATCCTCCCATTAATGCAAAAGTAATTTATTGCAGAGTATAAATTGCAAGGAGTGCGTTGTATTGTGCAAGATATCTTGATGTGGGCTTTAGGGTTTTCCATTTTATTTGACCCAATTTTGTGCTTGAGCAATTAACACACTTCTAACATGCTGCTGTCTGAGGAAAAAAAACTTACCCTGAGAGATGTCTATTTAAATGTACCCAGAGAGATGCTGAAGTCTCTTACTTAGTACCTTGAAAGAAAAATGAGGCGATGAACTTTTAAGTGTCTGGAATCTATGAACTGATGAGATTCTGCAAGAAATTGGGGACCTAATTATTCACAAATGCTAGGCATTTGTAAGGTAGGTGCTTAAAGCAGTAAAAGCACTGAACAGATCTGACCTGTTTTCTTCTGTTGTGAATTTAGTTTCTGCTCTAATAGGTAAAGTTGATCACTTTCATTCTACAATACTTGTCCTTTAACAGAAAAATACTCTATTTATTAAGTTCTCAATAGATGCTTAGCACGTCTAGATGTAGGCCAGGTTATTGCTTCAAATCTAAGCCAAACTGGTAATGATCTAGTGATTTGTTTACCCCTGCTATGACAGAATCTATTTTTAGGTTGATGCCCTGAAATAATGCCTGAGAACAAAAACTAGCACTAACTGATATATGCTTCTTGAAAGTTTCCCTTCTAAAGACAACTTCCTGAATTGCTTTAAAGCATGCTAATAGGAAATGTGAGGAAGCTTTTCTTGCTGCATTCGTTCTCAGAATGATAAAAGTACACACATCAGTGTGTGTACTACAAAGGAGATAAGGAACAGAGGAACTGTCAGTTTTTGAAAAAGGGTCTACCACTAAAAAAATTAAAACCATCATTTGAAGTAGAGAAAAACAAGTCATTCTTTCCAAGTACATTGTTAATCTGCAAAGGACATGTCCACAAAGTAGTATTGACATCAAACGTTATTTAGAATGATAATTTAGAATATCCATAGTTACGTTACTGTTTTTACGATCTAAACCTTTAGCATAGAGAGTACAAGCTAACCATGAACTGATGGGGATACAGAATAACAGGATATTCTGTGGGGATCTAGGGAGGGTAACATCCCTTGCAGTTCATCCTGAAATAATCTGGAACTGGCAACTTTCAGTGACGGGTTATTTGACTAAATGGGCCAGTGGTCCGATTCATTTGTGCCAGAAAGGAGTGTTAACATTGACTTAAACTACTAGGATGGCAAGTACCATTCTTTTTGGATTTTTTTTTAAATTATTTTTAATTTTCTCTATTTATATATGTTTACTTGACTTGGTGTTTTAATATATCTTATGAGGAAAACAGCAATTTTTTTTAAATTTTTGGATCGTGGGTTCTCATTGCTAATTCACATCTTGAAGTTCTAATCCATATTTATGACATTAGCACTTATACAGGGACAAGCAGTGTCACACAGGATTAGAGAATTAGCAGTGTGAGACATTCAAAACCATTTCTGCTGGCTTTTTTAGATTTTTGTTTGTTCTGAGTGGCAGTAGATAACTGACTTAATAATTATAGGGTCTTTAGGACACCACTCTTTCCTAAGAAGGTCTGTGCCCTGCTGAAAATTTTATGTCATCTACAGGGTCAAGTGAAAGAGACAGGCTGAAGGTGCTGCTGTTTGGAAAACAATAGCTCCAGAGCTATTGAGTGTTGGCAGAGGACGCAACCCTCATCCCTATATCCAGCAGATGAGAGAACAAGGAAGGAAATAGAAGATGGATGTGAGCCCTTTTTTACTTCTGGTTAGAAGAACCATATTAGATCAAAAGACTAGTAGGAGAATTAGTGAGCAGTGCTCTTAGAGAAAGCAGAGGTGGGAGCTTGGTGATGGCAGCTGGTTGAACTCCTCTAAGTCATCCAGCTATTTCTGTAGCATTGGGAGTGAGAAGGTGCTTTCCCTGTTCTCCTTCAGGCTGTTTGGAAGGAATGTTTTATCCCAGACTGCCCATTCTCTAGTTCTTGGCTTTGGCGGAGTGATGACCACTGTTACGGGTTTGTGTGGCGCGGGTTTTTTTGGTAGTGGGGGAGGGGGCTGCAGAGGTGGCTCCTGTAAGAAGCTGCTGGAAGCTCTCCCGGCTCCAAGTCAGACCCGCTTCTGGCCCAGGCCGAGCCCATCAGTGACAGTGGTAGCGCCTCTGGGAGAACAGATTGAAGAAGGGGAACCTGCAGTGAGTAGTGGGATTGGAATGTGAGAGGAACCCCTCTGCAGATACTGAGGTCAGTGAAGAAGGAGGGGGAGGAGGGGCGCCTGAGGAGGCTGATGGCCCTGCAGCCCGTGGTGAGGCGGCAGGCTGTCCCCCTGCAGTGCAGGGAGGGGAGCGGCGGAGCGGTTGCCCACCTGCAGCCCAGGGAGGAGCCCATGCTGGAGCCATCGGATGCCACCGAAGATGGCTGTGACTCCATGGGAAAGCCCACGGTGGAGCACTGTGTGACTGAAGATTGGTCCACAGAAAGGACCNAAACCCCCGTCCCCTGTTCCCCTGTGCTGCCGGGGGGAGGAGGAGGAGAGAGAACCGGGAATGGAGCTGAGCTGTGAAGGCAGGAGGGGTGGGGGGGGGAAGGTGTTCTGATGTTTGGTTTTCCTTCCTAATACCCTTGTTTTGATTTGATTGGTAGTAAATTAAATTGATTTTGTTTCTTCCCTGAGTTGAGCCTGTCTTTTGTCCGTGACCATAAGTGGGGAGTGATCCCTCCCAGTCCTTGTCTCGACCCACGAGCCTGCCTTTGGATTTTCTCCTCATCCCAACGTGGCCAGGGGAGGGGGTGGGGGGGTGAGCGAGCGGCTTCGTGGTGCTTTGTTACTGACTGAGCTGAAACTACAACCGCCACTTAGGCCAACAGGTTATGAAAAGAGGTGGGTGTCGGACAAGTGCTCTCTGCTCAGGCAACAGCAGTAGCAGTTCTTCTAAATGTTGCCAGTTCTTTGTGCAGCAGGTTGCTCTGTACGCATCAAGAGATAGCAAATTTAGGAAGCAGCTGTACTTCTGGAGGCTGCAAAAAACCTGAAATTTGTGTATGTGTGTATAGCCTCACACAACGCAGACACACGTACACATGTAATTATGTATATACTTTTTTTTATCAGACTCAGTTATTTGTTGATAATAACTTGCTATAAACTGTTGGCATGAAGCTATTTTCAGTCATCCTATAAAAAGCAAATAGCCTGTTTTCACAACAGCTCGATGAAACAAGAACCTTAGAAACTGTTTATAGTATGTACAGCTGTTTTACAAAGACAGTCATTTTAAAATGCATATTCCCTGAACTGTAAGCTAACTTGCTTGCGTGTTGAAAGACCTTTAAACGTTTAGCATAGCTGTTACCTTGTGTTGCTGCTTCTGTGCTGAGCAGTCATTGAAATCTACATTATAAATTAGTCACATACTCACCAATTTGATTTTTTTAATTTACCTTTGAGTGGAGAATATAGAATCCAAGCTGTTTTCAATCTGACATGCATTATAGAAGTATTAGAGGGTTTGTTCTAATTAAATATTTAAATTTAAGAAATGTTAATAAAATCAGTAACGGCTGTGGTCAATGACAGTCTTACTTTTACTTCAGTGAATGTACAGTCAGACTCTAGGAAAGGGTCTGAATGGTTTGTGAATCATTAGTGACTCTGTTGCTTTCTCCAGCCAACATCAAAAAGACATTTTGAGCAGGTGTGCAAGCATTGCTTTGTTTTGCAAGCGGATTGAGAGCGAGAGAGGGATTGCAGTGGGGTGGCCCATGCAGTCATAGACAAAACATGAGGTGGTGCATGTAAGACATCAGAAAAAGTGGCACTGAATGAAGGAGAGGCAGTGCCAAAGTTCTACATGTAGGTGAGCACTAAGCAATACCAGCATTATTAGGCACCATTCCTTCTGGCGCGCCTGGTTCTCCACATCAGCTGGTTTTCCTGCACTTCACCCTTTGTGTCTTTTCCCCCTGCCCTGGCAGCAGGGAGGGGAGGCAGGAGGGCAGTTGCTCCTCTTCCACTCTCCCTGCTCAGCACCATTCTGTTCTTTTCCTAAGAGCATGCACAACAGATTTGCCTAGTATGTGGGTCATTGGGACTCTCTGACCACAAGGTGAGTGCATGAAGATAAAGCGTCTCAGACTATACAAAGGGAGAAGCAGAGGTTCCAGTACTTCCAGTGCTACTTATACTGGAACTGGCAACATGGAATGAAGTCTGTGGCCCTGCCAGCAAGATTGGACCAGTTTGGGTTTGGTAGAGAAAGGCTATTCTTGCACTAACAGCCTCTCCAAAACTGAAACTTTGTGGTGAGTTTGATAGGTGCTTGGTCTTCCTGGAGTATTGGTAGCACGAGGGAATCGTCTTTCACTGATGGACATGTGATGTGTGTCAAGGACAAGGCTTTGATATCAAAGACAGGACAGCAGACGCTAGTGCAGAGGAGTCATTGGGAAGTGTCGGAAACAACTGAAATCTGCAATGCCTGTCTAGACTAGAGAGTTATGGCTTCTGAACAGGGGAGAAGGAATTCTCTCTCTTAACTACCGCGCGCTGGTGTAAAGGTTGTGTTGCTTCTATGTATTATTTTGGCTTGCAATTTTGGCCAGCAGCTATGTGTAGCTGCAGATCCATTTGACCTTGCCTCTCTTTTATCAGAAGTTTTACCTCATTCTGACACTCTTTGCTCCCTCTGTGTTTTCAGAGAATTGCTGTACCACAGAGGGAGGCTGCCTGGGCCTCTGGCATAGCACAAATACTGTAGTCGGTAGAGCAGAGACGTATGGGCTTTAGCACGTGTTTGTGCTTGTCAGCTCCTGCTTCTAAAAACCACTCCCAAATGCCACCAAAAAAGATGTGGGCTACATCTCTTTTTTTCTTTCCCTCAGTCTGGGAAAGGAGACTTCCCAACACATTCTAGATGTAAGATCTAAACCCTAGCAGGGGGACCCCTTGCCCACCCACATAATTCACTCGAGGGACACCATTTAGGTACTCTTGGGGATGAGGAGCTCTTGCACAACAAAACAAATCCTCTGTTTTGCTCCCAAATGCTATAAAATAGAAGTAATGACTAGAGAAAGAGAGTCTCTAAAAAACCAAGCTGAATATTGTGGCCCCAGGTGGTCTAAAGGATTGTTTCACCCCCCTCTTATATAAGTTTTTTCTTTTCTGTTCTCTTTTCATCTCCTCCTCGGTGACAGTGCTATTTTTTGCAATGAGCGCAGTGGTCTCCCTCCATAGAAGTCTTTATGGCCAGAATCATTATCTTGCCAGCTTACACTGTTCTCCTCTGAAAGCTGATGACCAGGGTGGACTTCTGTAATTTGTACCTACGTTTCATGAATAAGGATGTAAAATAAGATCCTACCTTTTCCTCTCCTGTGGCCAAGTTTGCCTCATAATTCTTAAGGTGCCATTTCTTAAATAT
This sequence comes from Pandion haliaetus, assembly GCA_013401275.1. Taxonomy (NCBI): domain Eukaryota; kingdom Metazoa; phylum Chordata; class Aves; order Accipitriformes; family Pandionidae; genus Pandion; species Pandion haliaetus. The sequence continues at coordinate 142,443 of VYZV01028760.1, read as the reverse complement.
GTGCACGCAACTAACTTCAGGTATTTTCATTTTTTTCTAAATGAGGAAAAGGGGCATAATTCCCTCATCTTACTGGTACTGCCTTACAACATTTGCTCTCTGTTCCTTTAGGATGGCAAAGGTACCAACTGCATTAATCCTTTTTGCTACTAGAGGGAGCTCGTGGCTTGAGCAGTCAGAGTGAAACATGGTATTCAGGACAATTCTTGAGGAAGCGCAGATGGGAAGTAAAGTGGCATTGATGACTATAATGCACCTTTTTCCATCACTAGCAAAACTAGAAGGGCTGAATTTATCTGCTTGGGAAATTACACATGGCTTTCAGAGACACTTGGATAATGAAATGCTGTAGCTGCAATTTGGTCTATATCTGAGCACCTCTCTGTCATGGCTGGATTTATCTTCACAACTTCCTCCGAGGAAGTAAGCCCTCTGATATCCCTATCAATACATGGGGGACTGTAACACAGGGAGCACTCACGTTAGTGTAGCTTTCAGACTATACTTGCCGTAGCGACTTCAGTCAGGCATCAGTCTTGTACATAGCAGGAAAGCAGCACCTCAGTGTTCTTGAGAAGTCCCGATGTTGCATTTCTGTGCTCAGCCAGTTCCTCCAGGCACAAATGCAGACCTGTCACAATTCCTTCTCGCCTATCCTAGCAAGACTTCAGTTGGGAGAGGCTGCTGGGTGGACAAAGCTAAGAGCCATGCTTCTTAAGCCTCTCTGTGTTGTGCCCTCTCCCCAGCTCTGGCTCAGCTAGCAGCAGTCACGGAGCTGGAGAGAGGCCACGGGGTTGAGCTGTGAGTGCCCACTGTCTCGGGGTAGGCAGGAGCTGACGGCAGGCATCTCGTGCCCGTTCCCATGAGATAGCATGCAGCAAACAACTCTTCAGTGGGTTTGAAGCAGTGAAAGGCAAATACAGCTTGGACTTCTTGAGGTCTTCTCTGAGCCTGTGACAGCCTGGTGGACCTAAGGCATCCCAGAAGCACCTCAACAAGATGAACAGCCAGCAGTAGGCAGTAAAGAAGGCTGTTTCTCACTGGCCAGAGGTGAGGAACAGCTCACCGGCTGTCCACAGAGAGCATTGGTCAGAACAGAAGATTGGGAAAGGAAGCTGGCAGGATTTGTGCCCTGGAAGCGCCCTGCTGTGGGAAGGAAGTGTAGAAAAAGCATAAGCAGCATGACAGTATTGCTGTGTGCAGGGGCTGGATGATGAGAGAAGAGAGTGCACGCACATGCAAACAGGTGCATACAAACACACTGTATATATATATATATATGTAGATGCACAAAGAAGTATTCCGGGGGTTTTTCCAAAGCACCCAGGAGGAGACTTGAAAGCACAAGGTAACATCCTGAAACATGTTGGCTGACTCTTTTGCAACCTCCCTGTTTCTCTGCACTAGGGATCTGTCACTAACAGGGCAGTTGAGAGCAGATTAGCCCCCAGAGGCTGGGGTCTTTGGAGGCTGAAACACAGCCATACTTGAAATGGGCTAGCTTAAATATCTTAGGTGAGATAACTTTGCATAATCAGAGCAAATTTAATTTACATCACAGCCATTTAATCACTCAGAGTTCTTGACGTGGACTTCTAATCCTGGTGAGCACTAGCTGTGTCCTGTTTAATTATATTTCAACAACTCCTTATTCCTTTAGAAGTAGCTCAGCTGTCACTGTGATGCTCAGCGAGGTTACACAAAGTGTCAGGGCAACAGTAAGTGGACAATCGCATTCCTTCAATGCCTGAGAAAAAGCAAAATTAACTGCTCTGCCGAGTTTTGGCAACCAGGGCCCCGTGTTTGTGCAGGGGCAGATCTGCCCGGGAGAGGGCAGTGATGCACAGACGCACACTCCAGCAAGGGGTGCTGGTGGCTTGCATAAAGACTTTTAATAGCCATCTCCTGCACATACAGCTGAACTGTTCTTCTTCTAACTTAGTTTATTCTAAATGTGAAGTGTTTAATGCAAGATAAACAAGTGCAATACCACTGGATGGAGGTGTGAGGCTTCTTTGACCCATTCCAGTTCAGGGGTGAGGAGTGTTCAGTGTCATGATTTTTCTCTTCCGCATCAACAAGGAGGGAGCAGTGTCCTTCTGCGGGGCTTTTGGGTGCTGTCAGGCCAGCATCAGCATAGCTGCGAGCCTTTAGCCTGCTCTTCACTGTAATAGCCATGGTGGGGAAAGTACATTATTTCAGATAGGAAGGACCATACAGGTAGCTAGATATTAGATATGACACAGAATAATCACTCAAATGCAAGTCACAGTAGAGGCATTTCAGTGGACTATTACAGCCAGAAACATGCTCTCCTGCTGGAATAGGTGCTGTTCAGGAAACCACACAAGGGGTCTCTTGCAAAGGGCTGAAGATGGGAAAGCATTACAGCACGTTAATTTCATAGATACCTGAGCTTAAGTACTACAGTTTTCCCAACACTAAGTGCTGATGATTACTGTGATTAAAAACTCAGTCTAGTTTGTGGAATAGAAGGTGCTAGGATATACCTGGGTGCAGAGGGCTGAAGTTTTTCTCCTCAGTGGCTTGTAACACAATTGCATAAAGCTAGATTGCTTGGGCTGTACTCTTAGAGGATGCAGTAAGTACCAAGAGATGCTGTTACTTCCTCTCTTACAGATGACACTGTAGAGAATCCTCTGGCCAAGGCAGTCATGTTCCTTTATCACCTAAGCAGTTCATCTCCATGAACACCAATGACATCATTTTTGTTTAGCTGGATTCCCTGTAAATTCTGTCAGCTTTTTTTTTTTTCCCTTTTCTTTTTATTTGTGCCCTAACAATAGAATTTGAAAATAAAATGTCTGGGACTATTATAGCACATACTAGTCAGGATTTACAAAATGGTTGATCATGTTCTTGGATGTACTCTGAACATGAGTACAGTGATGGATACGTGGAGTAAAGAGGATTTTAGCTCGAAGGACAGTATTTGTATAGGAGTGGCAAGCTATGGGGAAAGTGTACCTGTGGGTCACGTTTATGCTCTTGCTTCTCATACCGCAGAGAAAAAGAGCCTTGAGGCTGCTCTGACTGGTATCTAACTGCAGCTGCACCTGAATTGCTACACCATCAGCCAGAGATCTCGGGAATGAAGCAGCAACGGAATCTTGCTTCTTTCCCTGCTCTGCTATTTGCTAATTAAATTAGCATTAAGATGAAGAGTGACTGTAGAGGAGTGCAGAGGCAGACACTGAAGGTGTCTAGCTGTAACTTCTGTTCTGAGGAGAAAACAAGAGCAAGTTTTTAGCAGCAACAACTAGCAATAGCCAGTTCTTGGAGACTTTTTTTAAAGTAGAGTCAGCAGATTACATTTTTTGAAAGCTCTGGCATCTCAGACTTCTTCTAGATGGGATCAGTTTCAGGTCTCTCTATCCAAACCTTCCCAGGGAAGTTGGGGCTGGAAGTCATTGCTGTATAACATCTGTTCACTGATCTCACGCCAGCTTCAGTATTTTCTTCATGCAGTATTTGGTGCCCAGCAAGCAGCTCACATAGGCAGTATCTGTATTGCATGCAAGGAGTGCCTTGTGAGAGATCCCTGAATCAGCTGGAGGCTCCACACAGTTGTGCTGCTATGCAGGGGGACTGGCCTAGGCTGTGGGTGCAGGATGGCTGTTAGCACGGTGCCGCAGGTAGATAAGAGCTGCACACCACTGAGGTGTCAGTATTACTCCCAGTCCCAAAGCTGGCAGGATTGGTGCTGACTAGGGGATCTCTGCACTGAGCAGTCTCTCACAGTATAGGTATTCCTCTTGTCTGCTGTATTAAAGGCTTCACAGGGAGAGTGAGCACTGTCCTGAGACCAGACTCGGGTCAATGCCTGTAACTTGGAAGCTGGAGAAACCATAGACTGCACCAAAAGAGGCCATGAAAGGCCATGAAACCAGGGTGGGACCAGGAAAAGGAGAAGGACTGGCCTGGAGCAAAGGCAGGCAGGGAGAGTTCATAGGCAGGGAGAACAGAGCAAAGACATGTCAGGAAATGACAATACTGAACATTCAACTGCATCCCTTGAGGCTGCCTATACACCCATAACATGGGGAGGCTGAACACAGTGCCCTGGTGATCCCAGTCCTTGGATTGTTTGGATACGGAAGCCACATCAGACTGGTCAGCAGATGAATTCATGAACAACTTACTTAATTTCTCAGTCCCTATCAGTGTAGAGTTTAAGTGTTCTCAAACGTATCCTCACAGCAGCATTCTCCTTTCTGAACAGGGAGATGGAGATGCGGAGACAGAAGCAGCTTGCCTCAACTCACAGAGGAAGCCCATGGCATGCCCGAGGAGTAAAGGCAGAGAGTCACCACCCTAATCTGGCCTTTCTGCCTTTAAACCTTTCCAAATGGGGCTGCATGGACAGGCAAAAATGTCACACAGTTGCTGCTGTCCCCACTGTTCTTGTGGGGCCTTGGTTTACCTGGCCGCTAAGCGGGTGAGTACTTCTGCCCTGTACCACTCTTGTTGGCCAGGAGAATGGCCAGCAGGCATGAAGAGCAGAGGGCAGGTGCAGCGCGTGCCAGCTGAGGGCATTAGAGGGAAAGGATTTTGCTAAGCTGGCAAAGCAAGACCTGTTTTATAGAGAAAGAAGAGCTGAAAGGATGCAAAGACAAAGCAGGGAAGTTGCATTGAACTAAACCAGGATGTGCTTGCAGAGATTAATAGCTGCTTCCTGTCCCATATTTCAATATGTCTTCTGCTTGCAGTAGTTTGCAAACATACACAAATGATTTTCTGGAAAGGCATCTTTTACTCCTCCTTACTCCTGTTCGTTTTCCCCTGGGTTTCAAGGCACAGGTACAATTTTAAAAAATGGCTCAAATCTACATTAATGAGCTCAAACACAGTTCAGGGCACAATCCAAAACTGCACAGCCAGTGCCGACCTGTGCATTGGTTTAGTGGGATTCAGATCAGATCTCAGTTAGATAGTTTAATTAAAGTGTGACAGGGTAACAGCAGTAGAGTGAAGTAGAGCAACCTGGAAGGAATCCACTTACACTCATTGTTAGCCTCAACTGCTAGCAGAATTAATACAAAAAAAGACGGGAAACCTGGGGAGAAAATATCCCTGTACTAAACTATAGGAGTTAAAGAGCAAATCTAAATAGAACTGGCTTGACAGGTCCAGTGTAGTCATTCCCTGCTGCCTGCAAGAGCTATACCTGAAGGAGAATAAATCGGACAAAGACTTGCCAATGAGGTGATGGCTCTCAGACTGAAGCTTTTGTTCCAAGACCTCACTCGCTGTGTTCCCATCTCTTTCACACTAGATGTCTTGCCTTCAGCTCTACTATTCTGGCTGAAGCTCCAAGAAACAGACCCACCAGCCTCTCGTCACCCATCCTATCTCCATCACTGCTGCGAGGTCTCCTCCCTTCTACCACAGGAGCATCTCATTTCAGCCTGCCACGCACAAGCTGCTCACTGAGTTTTCCTTCTTGTGGGATCTCAAAACTCCCTTTTCTCATGACATAGCTCTTTGTCTGCCTTGGCCATCCCTCCTTCCCCATGCTGCAATTGCTTTTTTCTGCAGTAACCATATCTTCTAAGCCATAAACCAACTTTTTTTTTTTCTCCCACCTCTCCATTCATTTCCAGTTGCTTTAGATATCAACAAGATCTCAGTTCTCCCTTCTGAGTCACTATTTTGGTTTTGTTCAACTATTGTCTTTGTTTGCCACAAAGCTGCCCATATTGTCTGCTAGTGGCAAAGGAGGATGACATTTAAAGACACTTATAAAGCAAAACCCGCACCAGTCAGAGGCCAGGTTGTGTGCTCCTTAGTAACCCATTGCTTTATGTATCAGTGTATTAACTCCCTCATTTGGGTTGCAAAATCCATAGGCAAAGGCAGTTCCTCTGTATACGTTTAATGATTATTCTTCTAAAAAGAAGAAGAGAATATGAACAGAAACTGTGATTAACATGAAGAACGAAATGCTGAAAATAGGACTGATTTTCTGTTTCAGGAGTGTGATCCTCCAACCATTTCAAAAGAGAGAGAAGGAATACCACTGATCTCAGAACACTGCAGTAGAACTCTGGAGAAAGAACTGTAACCACTTCCTCGCTCTGCCTTGGCAAGAATGACCTCGGGTATTGTTACTTAATTTCCCTGTGACTTAGCTCTCTATGTGTAAAGGGCGATTGCCCTCTCTTTGACTTGCGAGGTTCTTCTGAGATGTTTTGATCTTACAGAGATGAGTCAGAGGAGCACCTATGAAAAATTTCTTTTGTTACAACAGATGCAGTTACTGGTGAAATGTTGAAAGGAAAAGGCCAAAATAATGAAAATTCCAAACTACCAAGCCCTCTGGAAACAAGGGTGAAATCCTGTGTGGAGTCTGTTTCTTCAAACCAGAGTCTTGTGGTTTTAAGCAGTGAGGAGTTTCCACATAGCCTTCTCCCTCTGCTTGTGATGATAAACCTTTAGCACCAGGACATTTGCCTAAGTGGAGAGGGCTGTCTGGGTGCCTGTGCAGAAAATCCTGCATCATTTGAAGGTGAGGTAGAGTAGCACGATGTCCAGGACTCGGCTTCAGTAAAAGACCTGCACAAACTTGGGGGGAATCATTTCCTTTTATTGTTCTTTAGTTTCCTTGTTGGCTAAAAACGAATCTAGCAGTGCTCATCCTTGTATCTACAATACCTTGCACACTGTAGTTGAAAAGGGCTATATCGTTCATTATTCATATATGTGTGTTTCATTACAGTTCTCTGAGTGCTGTCTTTTGCAAAGACCTCCCGAGACCTCTTGTCCACGTGTCACTGTTTAAGTGACCAGTGTGCATCTGGCCCTGTAGTATTGCAAACTGCCTCAGAAGTTGGCCCCTTACAACTGGTGTTTGAAGATGGGGACAGTCTAGGAGCCCTTGGCAGAATTTTAGCCGCCCGCTCCTGAAAGTGGCTCTGAAGGCTCTCGGGATGGAGGTTCACCCTGGCTTTTGCCACAGTCCATCTCTCCATCGCCCGGAAAGTGCCCACAGCCAGAAGGTAGGAGGCATTGGCCCATGCTAGATCCCGGCCTGCCTTCTCCAGCAGTGTGGGGAGGGGAGCCTGCTCTGGTCCTGCCTTCCCAGCAGCGTCTCCCAGTCGCAGCTGCTGGATAAGGGACAGCAGCCCCAGGTTTTGCTGCGAGAACTTAATCTGTGCTGTCGTCCCTCATTACTGCCACTCAGTGCCGCCGTGTCCGGCCATGAAGGGTCACGGGATGACATGGGAGAGGTCGGGTGGGAGGTGTATAAATGGGCCTGGCAAGCACTGGGAACTACGGAATGGCTAAAAAGAGAAGAGCAAGCCAAGCGATGCTCCCAGCCGCTCGGTGGGGATGGGGCTGGAAGCGGCTGGGTTCACGCTAAGTTTTCCCGAAGGTCACTCCGCAATATGGTAACTCCCAGCTCGGCTGTCAGTGCCCATAAAGGCAGCTCTCCTCACAGTGCAGGGCTGGGGAAGGGAAGGAGGTTTGTTTAGAAGCATTAGCGTGCCCCTCCCCCGGCCCCATTAGCGGCCCTTATTAAACCAACACAGACAAAGAGCAAAGATGCCCTCGTTAATGGAGAGTCTCCGATAATTACTCTGCTCTGCTGCTTCTTTCGGGGCCTGAATGGCCTCTGAATAATGTTTCTCTTGCTGTGGTCGCAGACAATGCCCTCGCAGACCGCTTTAAGCGGTGCCAATCCCATTAGCGGAAGAATAGCGGAGCTTTCCGGCTGCGAGGGGCGGTGGGCGCTCCTGGGGTGGGCAGCGGGCTCGCAGGGGGAAGGGGGCTGCACTGCCCACCACCTCGCTCGCCCCGCCGGCCCTCCGCGGGGCGAGCCAAAGGCAAGGCGAAAGCAGGGAAGCGCTGGGCGAACCTCCACCCGGGAAACCGAGCTCCCCGTGGGGGCAGGGGCCGAGCCGGGGGGCTTGCCAGGGCCCTCTCGCCCCTCCCGGCAGGAGCGCGGAGGACGGCACGTCTGCCCCCCGGAAGGGAATTGTTGGGAGGCAGAAGCCCCCCAGGACTGAAGGAGGAGAGGAGTGCCTCCAGCCTTTCCCTGTGGTCATAGAACCATAGAATCATTTAGGTTGGAAAAGACCTTTAAGGTCATCGAGTCCAACCATCAACCATGCCCACTAAACCATGTCCTGAAGTGCCTTGTCTACATGCTTTTTGAATACCTCCAGCGATGGTGACTCCACCACGTCCCTGGGCAGCCTGTTCCAATGCCTGATAACCCTTTCAGTCAAGACATTTTTCCTAATATCCAATCTAAACCTCCCCTGCCGCAACTTGAGGCCATTTCCTCTCATCCTATCACTAGTTACTTGATAGAAGAGACCAGCACCCACCTCACCACAACCTCCTTTCAGGTAGTTGTAGAGAGCGAGAAGGTCTCCCCTCAGCCTCCTTTTCTCCAGGCTAAACAACCCCAGTTCCCTCAGCCGCTCCTCAAAAGACTTGTGCTCCAGGCCCCTCACCAGCTTCGTTGCCCTTCTCTGGACACGCTCCAGCGCCTCCATGTCTTGCCTGTAGTGAGGGGCCCGGGGCACAGTTCTCCTCCCGCACCCACACAAGACACCAAAGCGGACAGAGGCCGCGAAATCAGAATCGTGTGCTGCTGCTTTACCATACAGAGGAAATGAGGTGACAGTCATCCCTCTGCATCCAGTTGATTACAGAGCAATAAAATGGCTATACTGCCCAATTTCGGGAGGGTTAATTTTGTGCTGCACACCCCAAGCAGGCAGCTAATTAGTGTGTTCAATAGGTAGCTATCAACCAGACTTGGAGGAGTTGGAGTAACTCTACCTGAGCCTTTTGCTTTGATCTCCCCTTCTGCATGATAAGTGAAAATAGCGTATAGCTGGGCTGGCTGCCGTGTTTAATTTAATCATCTGATGATATTTATTTTCACAAACATGAACTCAAGGAACAATTATCGGAAAGGTTTCATCTTGCACTGAATGTGCCAGTTAACGGCCTTTCTGCAAGGTAATAGCTTCTATGTAGGGAGTCAGTAATTAAAACGTGTGAAAAAAGGCCCCTTCTTCACAGGCAGCGGGGAAAGACAGTGGGTCTGACGCTCAGCTGGTGTGAACTGGCAAGTCTGTCAATGGCCACAATAAATGGGCATTGCTTCTTCCACATTATGCCAGCAAAGAATGTCCCCGAAGGGTTACTGAGAGTTTCCCAGTTTGAGAAAGATGGCTGGTTTCTTATCAACAGGAGCCAAACTCAGGAATACATGGTACAATGATCTGGTCTTTGGAAGCTGGTTCTGCTGTACTCATGGGAGATGTTTGGATCTAAAGCAGAGCACTTGGTCCTGCAAACTCTCCCACAAGAAAAGCAGCTGAGTCGAGCTTCTAGTGTTAACAGCTAGAGACATTTTCCCCCTCTTTCGGTGTTGACTCTCTAGACTTCTGGAACCCATAATCTAAAAGCTAAGAAAAAGCAGACGTTTGAGACATTCCAAGTAGAAGGAAGATGACTTCCTTTATGTCTTCAACATGTGGACATTCAGGGCACAATTTGTTTACTTGTACAGTTAACCACCAGATGGCTCTATGCCCTCTGTTCAGTTTTGGGCTGTAGGTTGATGAGCAAGGGGGACAAAGCTGGAAGTCACGCTGTGTGGAAGGTTCTGCTGGATAGCCACCACGTCTTTAACCAGTATATCCCCCTTGAAACAGCTTGTGATTTCATGTTGGAGGACAGTGATATGCTCAAACAATGAAAATTGCAAAATCTGGAACTTGCATTCTTAAATAGAGTAATAACAACAAAAATTTTTCCGAGGTTCATATTTCTTCAGAATTAGAGCGTGTTATCGTGCAGCTTTGAAGGATAACATTGGTCACTTGTTCTTTTCCACTGGTACACAGACTGCAGGAAGAGAAATCTCTACTAGACTAGAGGAAGAAAAGGCAGTCACCTGTTTTCAGATTCAGTTGTTTTAAGCTGTGGTAGAGGGCTATGTGATGGATCACAGATAGAAAAATGTGATTTAGAAGGGGGATTGAATCTCTTCCTCCTGTCAATAAAATGGTGACAATTGTTTCTCAAGTGCTTCTCCGACAGAATGGAAAATTAAAACCTCAAACCCAAACTGTTCCCTATCAGCCAGTGTAAGAAAGGTGCACGTTAATTGCATTTTGCCTAGGAAATGGAAAACATTCCCATCCCGGTACCTTTCCAAAGTGTTTCCAGCAGGTAAGAACAGAGTTAGGAATACCTAGAGCTAGGAAAAGTACTCTTTAGGGAGCCAAGAAGGACAAAATCAAGAGACCAGCGTCAGCCTCTTTCACCACGTGTTCCCCCTGTTTCTGGGGGGAACACAGTGTTTCCTGCAGACCCCCACGGCGCACAAGGCAATGCTGCGAGGACGTGTGGGGGCCCTTGGTGCTGGCCGGCCCCAGGGAAGCATCTGGCAGGAGGTGCCTTTCCCATCTCCCGCGCAGCAAAGTGCTGGGGATCGCACAATGCAAACCATCACAACGCCTGGACGTGTTGGGCAAACGGGGTCCCAGGGAGGGCATTAGGAAAGAGGGGGGGCAGGAATAGTGCCTGACTGCACTGAATGCCTGGGACTTGGCTGCTAAGACAACCGGGATTGTTTTGGGTTCGTGGCGCATGGCCGCTGTCCTTCTAGATTTATGACTGCCAAGTGTCTCCGGCAATCTGTTTTTGAGCAGAAGGGTGGTTGTTCTTGAACAAGGCCTCTCCGCTGTCCTCCCCTAAAAAGAAATGTTATCTATACCCTTCTGCAGCGTGAAATCACTTTTCCACTACAGGTGGAAAAATGATACATGAGCCACTTCCCGGAAAACTACCGAAGTATGAGTGTAACATTAAACACAGGCAATTTCTCTTCAACATGGCAGTGAAATCAGAACCGGGGGAGTGACAGATTTTCACACTCCTCTTTGAGCACAGCACACGCTGCCTACGTGCCCTCCTCCCCTGACATTCCTGTTCTCGCAGGTGATGGACCAGCGTGCCCTGGGGAACTCAGAGTTCATAGTTGGCAGAGCGGCACAGTTCTGAAGCCTCGTTAGACCCGGGGTTCCTAGAGAGCCTCTTTCCTTCTGAGGAATCCAAGAGATAAATGTCTCGGTACCATTTGAGAAAAGGCTGCCTGGCAATAAATAACGTGACAAGTGATGATGCTGCCTTGTCCTGTGAGGGATCGCGGTGCATACAGTTGAATTAGAATAAAAAGATCAATCTTTGACTGTTACCCAGTGAAGAAGCCATTCATCTTTAGGAGCAGGACTTGAACTGTACAGTGCTCTAGTAATATATTATTTGTAAAGGCCAAGATTAATTAATTTTCAGTCAGATAAACTGCTATTTTTTTGTGCCAAAAGCTCTCGTTCTTCCTTGCTGTCACTGAAAAGAGATAAACCATGCGAACACAACTGTGTTAATTGTGCCACTCACGTATCGCAGTAAATACTAAACGGTTGGTGCGTGAGGAGGAGAAGAAAAACTGCTGATGGAAGCTAACCTAACACCTGCCTTTTTCTGTGGAGCGCGCATCCTCTTTACAGGCTGCGTTCAGCACCACATTTTCTTGCGGTTACGTGTCGGCACCAGCCTTGTCTGTGCTGCTCAGCCCAGCACCACTGACTCCCCTGGGACGCAGTCGGTGAACCAGCGCAGTGCCCGTGATTTTTAGATGTGTACATGGCACTTGCTCGGAAGCGGTCTGCGTACACCGGGCGTCAAAATTCAGGTGCATCCCTAATCCACACGTGGGTATTTCTCGCCGTGAGGTTGTTTTTACAGGACACGTGTTGTTGGGTGGGCTGCCATGCTACCCCACGGAAATGAATGGCAATGGAATAAGCGGTGTGTAATGGTCTTGTAACTTTTTGTTGTCTTTGGGTAACAGGCTGTGCCAGAGATCTTTTCGGTGCCCTGTGGCGACAGGAATTCACACGCTGTGCTGCTCCCTGCAGCCTTCACGCCTCGGTAAGCGCGCTTGCACTGGGGATTGTTAAAAATCCGTCCAGGATTTTGCGTTTTCCGTCTCTCCCGAAGTCAAGTATCAGCTCCCTGAGAATCTCAGCCGCCTTACACGTGGAAAAGCGCAATTTTACCCCTTGTGTTTCTATAGGAAAACCTGAAGGTTCTTTTATAAGGGGAAATAAGAAGCTGGCGGGTAACTGGGACGCGCGGTGACCGCCGAGCCGCCCTCCCCAGGGCTGGGGCAAGGCCGGGGGGTACC
>VYZV01028760.1:101448-129767 GCA_013401275.1 Pandion haliaetus | reverse complement strand
GCCCCCCCCCCACCGGTAGCCGCTCCCGGCAGGAATTTGGGCTGCTCCCCGTCGGTAGAACGGCGCTCCAGTCGGCGTAGCCACAGTGTGCAGGCATCGCTCCCCATGTTAGTAGTCCGGAGTATGACATAACGCCGTGGTCTTCTTCCGTTGCAGTAAAATTGCTTCTGGTACGGAGCGAGCACCCAAACACGGCCAGTGGAATCCAATAGGCCCGACGGGAGAGTATCTCTTACGTGGGAATGTGTGCTAGCTGGAGCATCAGCAGAAATTGCTAGGATGGCTGGCATGGCAAGGGAAGGGAAGGGAAGAAACTCAAGATTAGGTCTCTGTAAGGAGTCATGACTTGCTCCTGACCTGTTTTCTGTTCTGCAGCTATCCGCTTATGGCCCCGATCCTGCAAAAATTTACAGACAGGTCTGATTCTAGGCACTGCATGATCCCACTAAGTGACTACAAATAGTCGCAGTATGTAAGAATAAGAAAGCATCTGCATCTTAGTTGGACCGATGCCCATACGCTTTAAGCAACAGTAGTTTTCATCTTGCTGCTTTCAAGACTTATTTATCCAAAATTAGTGAACTAAATTTAGGATTAAAAAAATCAGAACTCTAAAATGCGAAACAGGGCACTACATAGTAGAACGAAGGATCTTGTCGCTCTACAGTAGCTAGATACAGCATTCCTGCAGAACCTTATCAGACTGAAATCACGTTATGTGTTAACATTTCCATTTCATCAGATGTTTTGCGGTTTCTACTGGGCTTCTGCTAAGATATTCTGTAATGAAGTTATCGTTCAGTTCAGAAAACAGCAAGTGTTTGTGCTGAGCAGTCACACGACTCCGTATATGTGGTTACAACCAGCCTGCGGGGTTAGCTGTTGTGGCAGGGCTGCCAGGACCCAGGGTAGTTTGCTGCACTTCAGCATTATTTGGATCATTGCCTCCTTTCCTTCCCCTGCACCTCTTCCTCTGATAATTAATGTGCCAAACCACTGTGGTCCTGGCTGGTTGAAAGACAAGAGGGCGGCTTAGCTTGAGGTTCGAAATGAGTTTGTTATTAAACACTGTATTTCCATCGATGTCAGCATTCAGCCACTAATAGTTATGGGAAATCCAGGTCTCGCTGTAGAAAGACTTGTACTGTCCCAGCTGAGTTCTTTGGGTACCACAGTTAGAGGGAGGACTTGGCTACAGTCACAGGTCAGGGCTACTCAGAGAGCTGCGTGCTGGACAGACTTGGCGGTCAAGCGTATTTCCTTATGGCCGTACCATGATGTCAGGGAAGAAATGTCTCCCATGTTCTTGTGGGAGATGGTGTGTTTCTTACTCTCTTTCTGGCCTCTGGGGCAATGGCAGCTGTTACTCCTAACGGTGGGGTCATACTGGGCTGTGCTGGAGCCTGAATTGCTTCCTGCTTGGTGTGCCTCGAAGAAACTACCCTGCCGAGCTAAGTAAAAATTAATTGTGTAGTCTGGCATAGATGGTAAAGGAAGCAGTTATTATATTGCTATTTATACCAGCTAGTGCTTCTAGTCCCAAAGTATCATCTGAGTCCTAGTTATAAGGAGAAAAACGCCTTCAGCTGGCAGCCCTGCTTCTGTATGTCCTTCATTGCTTAAATGCAGCCACCTTGGGGTGCAGCAGGACATTGCTGCATACAACAGCTGAAAGTTCAGCAGCCTGATTTCCAGCAGTCTCTGTAAATGAGTCCTGGAGGAGCAACATCCCCAAGAACAAAAATGTGCCTTTTATTTCTGTTCAGAACTCACAGGGACAAACGGAAAGTGTCTTAGTTTCTGATCTCTTTAAAAAAGAAAAAAAAGTCAAGCTTTTAAGGGCTGGCTATCTTTTCCCTTCAGTGTAGTTCTAGAAAGTGGGGAGACACTTGTAAAATTTCATTTTGCATTAATCAGAAATGTTTATTTTTAAAAAAAAAAGTTTTATCTCACCTGGCATATACAAAGTTCCCCCACATCCTAGCAGGAGACAAGCTGGTACATCGTGGCAGATACAACTAGAAATATTAGACTGAGTCATGTTTTCTGCTGTTTCTTGAATGTCCAGTTCAATCATGTTTCCTCTTGTACTGGAGGAGGTTTGTATTTCCCTCCCAGATACCCCATTCCCTGACAGTCTCTTTGTGCTGAAGTTGGGAGGTAACACACTGTTGTTTTGTGGTGTCTGTCTGCCTGACAGAACAGGCAGGAGTTCCCGTAGTCAAGGGCAGTATGTAAAATGCAAGTTATACAACTTTAGACGAACCCGTGCACACAAAGCAAATTAAAATAGAAATCATTCACCCTCCCTTGGGTTGCTGATTGAGAGACCACACATCTGTGCCTCAGGCCAAATCACTGCACCGCTTCGGTCCCGTTTGCCTGCGTGGATTTTGTGCCTGAAGCGTGGGTTTGAGGTGCTTGCATCCCGATGATCTACCTGGGCGGTGCTAGGATTCAGGAGAGCCTCTGTTCCCCTACGCCCGACATTCTTCCCTGCGAGGTCAGCCAGCCAACAGGCAGCATGCACAAGGGCGTAGTCTGGATTTTAGTCTGATGTAACCTATGAAGGTGCCCACATGCTGGTGGGTTTGGCTGGCCTGCAGCCTGTGCTTTGTGTCACCATCAGCTAACTTCCCTCCGGTCAGTCCGCTTTGCTTTCTGTTCCTTTCCTTGCCAAGGGTCCTTCATCCTTTCCACAGTCCCAGTCCAGCTACTGAGATTTCAAATGGTTACTCATCCACGGGAAGTGATATAGCCCCTCATTACTCGGTGCTGCTCCCCAGCCAGGAGGGATGTGCGTCAAATGGCTGCAAGGCAAAGGAGTCGGTGAGAAAGATCTCTAGAGAGTGGTACAGCAGTCAGTCTCTGGAAAAGAAAAGCTTTCTGTGGTCCATCTTCCGCCGCTGCTGGGTCCTCCTCACCCTCCAGACCCACGTTGTTCTGGGGCAGCAGGCTGTTGTGCACTTCACAGCTTAAGAGTTTTTTGCGTTTTAATTACTGTTTCCGGAGTGCGGTTAAAATTAAAGATAATGTGTACTATAAACACTGTTTATTATTCATTACTGTGTGCCCATCACTGGATGAGCTGTTCTGTAGCTGTGATGTGTTAGTTCCCCAAGCAGGGAGAAGGATGCCTGGGGAGCTTCCTTGTTAAAGGCACTGGGTCAGATCAGCAGCTGGGGAAAATCTACGCTTCACAGAGCGAGACTCATGTATCCTCACTAAAGGTCTGCTTCCCCTCACAGAATATGGCATTCTTCTTCCTGCCTGCTTGCACCTCTTTCTTAATTTCATCTTTTCTAGTTTGGTTTTTTTGGTTTTGCTTTCTGTAGTGTGGAAGAGATCACTGCTGTCTTTCAGTTTACCTGCAATTAGGCAGCAACTTAATTGCAGCTGTTCCTGCTCTTCGCCTCTCCCTGGGTCCTAGCAGACAGGATGTGAGAGCTCTTCTTCACTGATAAATGTTGGCAGTTGAGTTCATCCTTAAGGGCTGTAGCAAACAGGTGGTTTTGCAACATGGAAGTGGTTATGCTTACATTCCTAGTCATCCTCTCTAGCACCTGGCCCTATAGCCAAGCATTCCTGACCAGAAAGCCCCTTTCTTCGGTTTTCCTGAGCTTTTCCTGAATACTGTCAGTGGTTTTGTGCAGGAATATCAGTCAGAAGGTATTTGTGTGAGACACTTGACAATTGGGATGAGCTGAAAATTGTAAGCAATTAATTTATCAGTTGTGTCTTGGGGAAAGAGGATTTTGAAGAGTGGCTTTAAAAATGTGATCTAGAGACAGTTATCCGGGACATGTTGAACCAACCATTGACTATCACATGGCAGCCTCTTTGAAACTGTGATCCCTGTTCCATATGACAAGTTTCTTGTAGTTTTATCTTCTTTGTGAGGCGCTGTAAATTTCATCCAGACATTTAAATGATGAATCTAACAAGCTTGTGTGCTGTGTTGCTCACCCGGTGTACCCAGCAGTAGGTCACCTGGAGTTTTGGAATCACACGGGGAGAAGGCTTGCCTTGTGCTGAGGGAACAAAATACAGTCAGGGTACAAGAAAACGTGATAGTTTGCCCGGGGTCAGTGTCCCACCTGATGCTCACTCCCTGCAGTCATCCTTTTTGAAATTCCTAGTTGTCAGTTGCCCCTCCAAATTAAGTATGAGAGGCAAGGAGGAGCGCAGCTTTCAATGGCTGCTCAGAGAACTGGCCACTGCACGCATGGGATTCGTAACTGCTAGGAGCCTAAGTGATTTGAACCGGGACTGCTCTTTGGGTACATATGGATGGCACACAGTACAACGGATCTGACTGGGGACGTTGTGTGCCGAGGCTTCAGCCACAGCAGCAGCTGTGATGCTATGCTTCCTATACAGCTAAGAGAGAGAGGGCTTCTGGCTGGGGCAGAGACTTAGATGCCATCATGCTCTGAAAGAGCTTCTGGTCATGACAAGACGGTCGGCCTTGCTAGACTGTAAATAAATAAAGCATCATCTGCCCTCTAGTTACAGCAGGGGGATGCTGGAAAGAGGGCACTCCGCAATACTTCGCATTGTGCTGTCGCTGTCAGTTCTTCAACTTACTCTGCAAGCATGCCGTGCCAGCGATGTATAGAAGTGCATAGACAATGGTAAAGACTTTGTGTGTGACAGTCAGCCATCTGTGCATCCTCATGCTCTTTTCTACCCATTCAGGTGTGCCCACCTGACAAATACAGCTCAACTTCTTAACTAAGAGGTAGCACCTAAGTCTTCAGCTTCATAGATTTTTTTTCAGGGATTTTGCACAGCGGAGCCTGGTTTTCAGGGTGTGTCATTGACCTAAGTGCGTCCCATTTAGATTCTGGGCAATGCTTGGCTGTTGTGACGCACAGAGCTAGTCAGAAATGCTCGTAGCAGCAAAACCCATAGGCTGTGGTTGTTCAACGTGCCACGGGAAGACATTCAGGTCACAGGCTGAGGTTGCTCAGACTGACAGGCAGAAAAACTCATTAGGTACTAGCTGCTCCAGTCCCAGTGGATTGTGTTCAAAGAAGCTGTACCATCCATCTTTTCTTCAGATGACCTGTTGTTCAGACCAGGCTTGTCACAGCCCATAAACTGGGCTGTAGTGGTCCAGGCCTGCACCATAGCAGAAATAAAGATCCCTGAGGCTGCATGAATTTGCCCTGCTACCAAATTGCTACCCAGTTGAAAGAACGTCTCTTTCTGTTTTCCTTGTTGGCGTTGGAGTTTCAGCCCACAGTTGCAATGCAGCACGAGATAGGCAGAGCTGGTTCCCACAGCAGGTTCCAGGGTGCTGAGAAGGGGATAGGACAAGCTCTCCAGTGGCTGAGGCACCCCTGCTCTCTATTTGCATACAGGTAACTTGTAAAACTCCTCTTGTGCTCTTGAGATAAAATTCTCAGAAACACCGAAACCTTTGCCAGGAATTTGAGCCTAGGAGTCCATTAGACTTGGGGAACACTTAACATTATTACCTGACTTTTGCTGTCTTTTGCTGGCTGAGAGCTCCTCTCATTTATGTATTTCCTCCTGAACACATTGCTTGTGAACATCATTGATTGTTCCTTTCTAATCCTCTCTCCAAATACAAGAGGAAAGGGCAAGTCCCTATTTATCTGTTGTGTATCACTCATTGTTTTATACATCTCGATTACCTGTGTGCTGAAGAGGAGGTCCTGTGAGCACCAAAACCGACAAGACTGCTTATCAAGTTGTGTGATGCTTCCTATTCCCCCTTCCTGCTTTCCCCCTCTGCTTCCCAGTGTTTTCAGATTCATCTCACACTAACCGCTTGTGCTGTCGTTAATTTGGAGAGACCCATGTGGTGGCACTGGCCTCCTAGAAGGGATAAGGGACCGGGTTTTGCCTGCTTCTCCATTAGCAGGAGGGTGAGTTTGGGCCTGTTTCCTGTCCAGTGTTGAACAACAAAACCTGCATCTTTAAGGACACTACTGCTTTGTCACATCTAGTTCAAGCTACCTTTACAGTTCGAAAGAGAGAGAGAAGGAGAATAACTGGCAGATAGGCAGGATGGTGGCACAAACCCTGTTTCCTTAAGAAACCAAACTGAACGGTGCTTATTTCATATATATACTTTTTGTATGCATTGGTGAGCTAAATGGTTCTGTTCAGTCACTGGTTCCTAAAGACGTGCTGGCTCTAGCTTTCTCTCCTGCCTGAGCTAGAATGAATAGTCCTGAACATAATCTGTAAGCTGGGGGTACACAGCGAGTGCCTGTTGTGGTGGTGTATATCACTTGCAAGATTGCTTTCTACCCTTGTGTTAACTTTTGCCATGTGATGCCTAGGTATTTTCCCTGGCCTGTGGGGATCCAGAAAAGCACATCAGGAAGTTAAATGATCTCTTCTAGTGTATGTTCCTTGGCGTTTGTTGTCCATGACTTTTCTCTGCTGTCAGACTGTGCTGTCACCTAGGTTAAGTCCTTGTAGCTGCCTTAAGGGAAGTAATCTTGACTAAACTGAACTTCGGTGTCTCATGTGGCATGACCAGCAGTCCTTGCTGTTTACCTCAGCCGTATGAGTAATGTGGCCACTATAAACTCATGATAGTAAAGACTTGACTCATGTTTTAAGTGCACATTAATTATCTGACTGCTGCACGTTCATGGACGAAAGCTGTATCTGCGTTAGACAGACATACAGAAAAGCATGTTTTTCAGCTGCTGCGATCCCTGTGTCCAGCAGTTTTTGCTAAGTACAGTGTACCGTGTTCCTTCACCTTTTCTTCAGTGTAACTAGTTCCCAGGGGTCTAGATGAGCTGTTAGGTTTCTGCTTCCCGTAACAAATTCCTGCTTACAGTAGCTTTGGCAGTCTTTAATAATTTGGGCTGATGCTTCTCTCTTCCTCTCCTACTCAATGCCTTAGGCTGAATGTCTTTGGAAAATGTCGGGTGTTTCCAAGGAACAATACATAACACAATACATTTTATAGTAATTTAAAAGGAGTTCATCCTATCCTAGCCTTTTTTTCCCCTTCATGTGAAGGAAGTGATTTCCACTGCTTTCCCTGTTGGAGGAGATTCTGATGGAGATGTTTACTCCCATGTAAAAGTTTGCTTTCGTTTGGCACCAAATCCGTGCAGAAGTCTGAATTAGATTTTTGTTGAGTGCCACTGTCAGAAAATGCGAGATTGTTTTTGTGGAGGATATGTGATTGCATAATCCCAGCACTAGTGGGAATTACTGGCACAACTCTTTCTTGGTGGTGTAAGAAGGGATGAGCCTGCCACCACTGAGGTCACCTTTCACATCTTCATTGAGCAGGGCAAACAGACTAGTTTGGAAGGTAGGAGTGCTGCAATTTGTGAACTGTGTGATACAGGGGCCTGTCATCTTCTCATGACCTTCTGATTCAGCATCTTACTGGATTTGAGGTCAGTTTGTAGTTCAGCATCACCACACTTGGCTGCGTGACACTGGATAGCTACAGTCTTACAGGATCCAGAGAAACATGCAGCCATGTGAAGCCTCCAGCATTTAAAAATGAACCTGTTAAGCGTAAGTGTCAATTTTTTCCCCTTGCTTTCCATCTTTCCTAATGATTTGAAATAAAGAACAGAGCAACGTTGCATCTGCTACCACTGAAGTGCTTCAGTGGCATGTCACAAGCCCTTCTGGAGTGATTGCTGCTTCAGTCCCTTGAGTGAGAGCAAGGCTGTATTCTCTGCCAACCCCTGCGAAGCAGCATCTTTGAGTGGGCCAGCCTGTAGCTTTCACTGTTGGCGTATGATGATGTTAGTGCTGGTTTTGTTCAAGTGAACGCCTGTTGCAGTTTTGCAACTTCAAACTATCATTCTTGCTTTGAAGACATGCCATAGGAGGATGTAGAATAAGTGGACAGGTTGCGCCACATCATGTCCCTTAGCCTGTTCCTGGAGCTCCCAAGCTCTAAGGTACCAGGGAGCAGAACTCTGTTCTGGGATTGCTGGCAGGAATGAGCTTCAAGAGCAAACTCCATGCGGCATTAACCTGACAATGCTAATGTGCCCAGGATGACTTTATTTCCCACTGCTGTCAACTGGCACTGTTGCACAGGTTTGCAAAGAGTCTGTTCCCGTACTGTTCTGATTTGAAACCACTCCAGATCTGTTTTGTTCAGCCCTCTGGTTGCGGTTCTGGCTCTGTCTTCAGTGTCTTGCTCTACATTTACTTGTTGAAGCTGATCCTAGTCCTGGTTTACTATGAGGCTAGTGAAATGAATCCTTGCAAAGAGATAAGGAGAGAAAGATCCCCGTGTAAAGGCTTGAAGTTTCCAGAGTTACGTATGTGATTATTTAGTGCTTTTGAAAGTTACTTCCTTGGAGCCTGTTTGCAGAGATCATGGTCTGAACTACTGACCTCTTAGGAGGGAGGGTGAGCTGCTGCTTTCAAACACAACTGTGTCATGGCTGGCCACAACTGACGCAGGGACAGGGGCATGCCAGGGGTGATTGCAGAGGGGGTTGGTTTGTGCTGCAGGATTCTGTGCATCCTTCTTAGGGGGCTGCTGGCCTCCTTCCTCCCTCTGGGCTGCTACAGGAAGGGGTGCCTATTTAAACGACTTTGCTAATGGAAGTTAGGCAGATAATCCAGAACAGTCTAAAAAAAGAACCTTAAATAGAAGTATTGTCTGTGTTTGATGCTATCTAATAGATGTTTTTTCCTGCTAAGTGTAAATCTTCATGGGTCCTGGTAGCACTTCAGCAGCGTTCACAAGCTAACGAGCTGCTAATTATCAGCCCTGCCCAGGCTAATTAGTTCTGTTAAGTGTATTAATCTAGGCAGAACTTTGAGCTAATGCAGCTTTGCTGCTTCTAGGACTCCTAGCAGCCCTGAGAGCTGTTCTCCCGCTAGCGCAAATGCCCAGTCTCCAGGTCCCAAGAACTTGCATGCATTTGACTGCTTTCCCCAATTTAAACATGCCTACCATGCGCTTCCCTCAAGCATGGCAGCACTGTGGCTGGAGCTTCAGGAGGGAGAGGTGAGGAGGCAGCAGGCTTGGTGTGACAGAATGCTGCACCACAGAGAATAGAACCCCCCTGCTTCCTTCCTCATCACAGGTGTGAGCTCAGGTGGGTCAATAGAGCCCTTCAGTGGTTGTAGCTTTAAAGCCCTTCGCTATTCCTATGTTTTGCCCAGTGAGTCAACAGCCTGGAAGTAAAGATCTGCAGATCTGTGATGGTGCAGGATATGGTATATTTTGTTTTGCTGGTAGGATGCATTGTCTTTCTGGGGCTTAGGTTCCCAGTGATATTCTAGAGAGAAACTTTGCAGTGCTCTGCAGCAGCCTAATAGCATTAATTTATTAGGCAAATATCACAGTTCTGTTTATGCAGGCAAGCAGGCAAAGTAGCTGCTGTAAAACTCATGCTGGTCTCCTAAAATTGGGAGTGCGAGCAGTCCAAGAGGAAAAGGCAAACTATTTGAGGCTGGTTGGCTGATTTTACTAACCCTTCATTTCTCAACTTTTTTCTTACAGCCCCATGGGAACCTGTACTAAGCATTCCCTAGGTGGCTGCATTGGTGATGTTTGTGATGTCTCTCAGTGCAGCTTTCCAAAGCTTGGTTAATAAATGGCATCACTTTGGTTCCCCTTTATCTGGCACCCCATCCTGCTCTCTGCAGGTTCCAGTTCAAGAAGCGATAATACACAGAGTTCACACAGAGCGAACAACAGGAACCCCAAAGGAGCTCTTTGTGCACAATAATGTTGGTGCCAAATGAAGGAGAAGTAAAATCAAGGGGACTGTGAAAGGAGTGATGTGATTAAACATATTTATCTGGGAAAAGGCCCTTACTGATGTGATATTTAGCTTTGCTTTCTTTACAGGTACTCTCCATCACTATGAGCTTATTTCAAAGAGGGACTGTAGCCCACTTGATCAGTAGATGTTGAGTCTCCCATCTGAAGAGGGTTTGATTTGCTTCCTTTCTACCACTAAGGATTGTGGCTGGTGAATGTATCTGCCCCACCACCTCTAAATTAATGGTGTGCCAAGGACAGATGTGAAACAGCTCTTTCTCTGGATATTGATGTGGTATCTTCGTAACGCATTGCAACGCCTTGGGCCCACCAGCAGCGCAGGATATGGAGGCTCTTGAAGTTGATGACATTAGCCCTGCCTTGGAAGTAACTGAAGACTTTTTCAATAGTTTTGATACTAAGCTTGAAAAGATTGTGCAGCCTTCTGAGGTATATGGTGTACAGGAGGTCCCTGAACTGGTTGGGCATGAGGTATATGATCAGATAACAGAGAGCAGGAATCTGAGGAACGTTGCCTCCTTAGCCAAAAGTAGCCTCATCTGGGATCACTGCAAAAATGGCCTCTTGGAAACCAAAGCACAGACAGCATTCCCTGCCAAAGACCACTGCATGGTGCAGAGAGGAACAGCTGCCGACAGCCTTGCTTGGGCAGGGGAAGGGGAGACCGCAGCTTTTAACATCTTCAGTATCTGCCAGCGGAGAAGAGACAGGCCTCGCTCGGTGAACGACATCCTGGTGCAGAATGAGGAAGCCTCCCCATTCAAGCCGGGACACAACAGGTCACGCTCTGATATCAGCCAAGTAAACTGGGGAGTTGTCTTCACGGGCACCTCCCTGCAGCAGCCACCTGCGCCCGGTCAGGACAATAACTGTGCTCTGCTCTCTTACCTGGCATTAACCAAGGGAGAGGACATCCAGGGAAACACAGGTTTGTGCTGGTGCTTTATTGTTTCTGTTGATATGAGGACTTTCCTATTTGTTTTTAATACTTATCTTGAAAGAGGAGCTGCACGTTTAAAAAAAAAAAAACAAACAACTTCCCCCCCCAAACAACTGTGAGGTAGCTTGTAGGATAGAAATCAGCATGGCTCTGTTGTCCTTGATAAAGCTCTGTCTGTTTGCCTGCCTAAGGATCAGTTTTTAAACCAATCTTGACTTCTGTTCCTTTCATGGTTTGAAAAACTAAGCTTGTTTTACTGTTTGCTTCTATTTTGTCCAGTTTGATTCAGGAAAAAAATAATTTACTTTTTTTGTATTTCTGGTCATTTCCTTACCTGATTTTCCCAAATTAAAAAAAATGTGAATGCTAAAGCTATTGGGAGAATGGCAAATCCAAACAAAGCTAGTTTTCGTAAAAGTTAAAGAGCAGCCTTTAAAAAGAGGGCATACAAAGCTTTACTGTGAGGCCTGAGATCTCTGTTCTGTTTCTTTAAGAAACGCTGGCTGTTCATAAACAATTAACAAAAACTCAAGCATGCAATTTGTGCTTGTCAATATTAAGGCATCTCTGCCAGCCTTGGACGGGGTACAGGAAGTCTTGTTATCAGATGGAGGCAGGCATCTCCAGTGAGCTGCATGAAGCGACGTTTCAGCAAGTGATACTTTTTCCTTTTCCTTTCTGAAGCACTGCACTGGAACAGGTTGTGCTCAGGGCTTCAGAAACACTGACCCAGTGTCTCCATCTCCATGATTTATTTTGTAGATGCCAGAAGTGGACTGGGCACTTACGGAAAAGAAAAGCAGCTAGTGCCACAAAGATTTTATAATCGAAATAAAGGCAGGACTTAACAAAGGAATTTCAGAATGGAACTAGACGATCTTTAAGGTCCCTTCCAACCCCAACCATTCTATGACTCTAATAATCAAAAGGTTGTGAGAGCCTGTGTGTGTGTGTATGGTGGAATGACTCCAGTTATGAATAGGTGGCTTGTTTAGGGTTAAAACAAGCCTTTTGGGTTACGTTTTCCAGATAAGTCAGCTATTTTGGAGCATGAAAAGCAGGTGCCTAAATGTTTGTGTTTGTGGATGTGTGCATATATAATATGTAGGTGTATATATGTATATATACACGTCCACAAACCTGTAGGTTATTGTGTTACATTGTGCATAGTTGCTGTACGCTAAAGAAGGTGCTCTTGGTTGACAAAGGCAAGTATACCTGCTGTTATTTTTTTTTTAGGGAGGTGCGTTGCTTCCCGTAGAGGGAGGTCTCTGTTCTGCGTCCCTTCCCGTGGAAGGGACGCAGAACAGGAATGCGCCCAGAAGCCTGGAGACAGAGCACTTAGTTTTTGTCAGCTGTATCCTGGCCATCTCATGGGTTTAACTTAACGTGTAACACCTTTACACGCCCACAGAAACACCATTAAAATCTAGCTATTGAAGGTCAATGCCTGTTCCCGATAGTGTTTTAAGCTTAATCTTTTTGGCCCAATTTCCCCACGCAGCCCTCAGAAAAAGAAGGGGTTCTGTTACTTATACTGTTCCTAATAAGAAATACCTAAGCCATTCTGTATTTAAAGACCTGTCACGTACTTTTTCAGTGAGAATTGTTTCAAACTGCCACTGGGTCCCCAATCTGCAAGAAGCAAGTCACCAGTCCAGCTGGTGCTGAGCAGCAGAGTCCGAGGCCAAACTGGTCTCCCTTCTGTCAGCCCAGGGCTCAGGCAACTGCAAAAGTACGTTGGGGTGCGCGCTAATGCATTGCATCTTTGTCTGGGGTGAAGCAAATAACATTCCCCTCTCCCTTACAGGCAGATGCAAGACAGTGTGATGCCACTGTTCATAAAAGGTAGCAAAATGAAAAGTGGAAACAATGATGTAGGGTTTTTTTCCCCCTTCTGGCAAACCAAGAAATTTTACTAGGAACTGCAGTGGTGGGATGCCATTGCTTCTGAAGTCAGGGACCACATACCGCAGTCTCTCCCCACTCCTGGGTGAGAGTCTCTGTACTTTCAGAAGCTGGGCTGTCTGTGGCATTGTCCTCCTTCGACTGTGGCTCCCACTTCAGCTCTTCCAGTCCACTTTGCTTAGAGATGACAGACCCCAGGGAGATGCACCAACCCTCTGGAAGCCCTAAAAGGGCCTTGCTGTATCCAGAGTCAAGTCTATAGCAGGACTTCAAACCAGTATCTAGGACAGCTTGATAGAAAACCTTCCGTGATATAACCATGAGGGGAAGAGAAAAGATGAGAAATGCACTCCGTGTACAGGTGGATCTAACCGTGGGATTCCTTAAGCTTGGTTGTGTCCAGGATAGTCACCCCATCACAGTGCGGACCCAAGGCGTGCTGCTTTGGTGGTAGCAGTGGAGTTCAGTTGTGCTCTTCCCAGCCCCTCAGCGGGCACACTGTTTAAATGCAGTTAGTCCAATGAAGTTTTTCTCCATACAGAAAAAGTGAACAAACTGTGTTAGTGTGATGTACTCTCTATGGTTATGAATTCATGTTAAACAGTTTGTAGTTGTGAGTTATAACTGTGAAGACCTTGCATCTGTAAAGTAGTTTTGTGAAGCATAGCAATATTAGCACTCTTAAGAAAAAGAGAAATTGACGGGTTTCCACGAAGAAAACTCTTCTTTTTAGACTCTTTGCAATGGTGCCAGGTATCTTGTAGCCCATCTGTTCCACAGTTTCTCTACGGTACCCGGAAAAAGTCCTGTTGCTGTGCTCAGTGCTGCCAGAAGCATGGGTCTCTTTAAAATGGGATTTTACAGAAGGGACTCAGTATGGTCAAATTTGGGATCTCAGAGGTGAACCAAGCAAGGGAAGGAAATGGATTAGTAAGAGTGGCTGAAGAACCTCTCTCAGTACTCACCTGTAGCCCAGCAGCAGTCAGTACCTCTAAGGTGCTCAGCCCATACTTTTTCTATTGCTTTTTGCAAAGGTGCAAGGCATTTGTCAGTGTTTGCTGCGTGCCCTCCAAGAGCCTTTCTGCATGGGATGTGTGAAGGTGGGGTACCTTCTTTGAGGAGGGAGAATTTCTGTGCTCTGAAAATGCACTCTTTTAACCAGTTTCCTTAACCTGTTCTGTTCAGCTGCTCTGCAGGTTTTAGAAGGTAGCGATGATATTTCTTCCCTCTGTGTTTACAAGAGAGCCTGCCGTAGAGTTTGGTGCTACTGTGAGCTGAGCTGAAAAGAGAAAAGCAAAAGCAAGAAAGCAGGTGTTGCAGATCTTGTATCTGGGACTGGTAATTCATCTCCACAAAAGACTGAAAAATGTATTTTAAGGTTAGCTAAAAGCTGCTGCAGTGGTTGAAGGGGTCATAGTGGCTGCAGCCTGTGGAGACATCCCTTTCCAGGGCTCTAATACAGATTAAACGAATGCATATGATATACTGAGAGCAACTTCAGCCACTCCTGTCAGTCCTCGTTGCGGTAAAGGACTTCCCTCTGGAGCCTGCAGAGGTCTCCCAGTCCTCCGAGGCTGGCCGAGTTGCTGCATAGATTAACTCTTCACAATTTTTTTTTTTCCTTATCTTCATAGTATATTTATTACTATGAGCTTATCTGTTCCTGCTGCTTGCTTTTTTTTATAATACAAATAAAATGAAACTGGATCCTTTCCATGTGCTGTGAAAGAAAACGATCTGAAAAGAAGCTGTGCCTTTTGGGGCAGTATCTCCTTAGGCCTGCTGGCAAAACAGCTAGTGTGCTAGAAATGAACACTGTTTGTGCTACAAAGCAGTGTCAAGCAGTAAGTGGAGCTAGCAAAGATGGAAGTTGTAAGCAAATTCAAGGCAGGCTTTTTTATTCCTGGGCATGTCTCCTGGCAAACAAAGGGAGAATGCTGCTTCTGTAGTATCCAGCGAAAGCTTGCTTAGACCATTAAAACACAGTGTGTGAGCAGTTATCTTTGGTAGTCATGCAGATGTTTCTATTCAAACACGGCCACTCCTGGGAGTGTGGGTGCTATAGTACTTTTTCGGGGTAGCTGGTTTTCTGGCCCACCATGCCTGTGAGCTCGGGGAACTCCAGAGCTGTCGTTGTGCTGCGCACCTGCCAGCTGACAAGCTGTCCTTACTGCAGAAGGCTGGTGCCTTGTGCCCTTCTCCAACAAGCAGCTCTGGAGGTACTCAGCCAGCCCCATTGATTTTGGCAGTATGTTTTGTCAGGAAGCAGAGCCTACAGGGTGTTCGCAGCACTGTGGCATGGTAAAATAGACTTATTGGAGAAAGGTGACTGCCTTAAAACTGGCCAACAGGCCTAAATTCTACTGAGTCTGATCGAGGCCAGGATTTCCCCTCCTTCTTTTGACTGACTGGTTTAAAAAAATACCTTCTCCCCCCCCATTTTTTTTAATCTGGTTGGGAGCCTAGCCATTGTTTGGGACACTTTGAAGATACGATCTTGTACTCAGAGTTTGTGCAGGGGATGTTTCAAGAGAGGCTTGGGCCCCTCTTCATATAGCTCTTGTACATACTACATACTTTTCTAGTGTGTTTTTGTAGAGGTAAGACATCTAAATCTGTATTAATGAGCAACACACCACTGATTCACAGGTTGGGGATTGGGGGGTGATCCTTGAGTTCTGAGGAGTCATTTTACAGTGCTGCTTTCTCTTAGTCTGGCGACCACAGACTGTACGTCAGGGCATTTTCTTTGTTTGCCAGGTATCCTCACCTTTGGCAGCAGTAGTGGTGGCTGGTGCTGGCTCTGTGACGTTGGCTCATGCGGCATTTAGTAGTGCCTATCAGCGTGCTCAGCAGGCTTGTGGTGGTGGGTCACAGAGCAGCAGATGGCAGTGCCATCAGTTGCAGCTGTTGTCCTGCTCAGGGAGGAGCTGCAAAGGCACCTAGCTGGAAGGGGGAGGTATGGCAGGTCCCGGAGCTGCTGCAGGGGGGAAAAATGGCCGGAGATCCCGAGAGGTGCGAAATATTGGAGGTGTGACATGCAGCCTTCACACTGCCCCTCCGGTGAAAGCCTAGCTCCTGACCCATCTACCAGGGACGTTTCTGAAGCCTAATTGCTGTTTGTGATTTTGCAAAACAGTCCTGTAGCACTGTCTTTTTGTCTGCAGTATGTAGAAGCTACGCAGCCAGGGCAGACCAATAGGCCATTAATTGCCACTGGGATGGGGGAACATTATAGGTCTGTGGTGTTCTGCAGAAGATAATGGTGCTGCCATCTGAGAGGTGGACGTGTGGAAACAACACTTCTGCACCTTCCCCTCTGGAGAGCAGGAAGCCTCAAACCACTTGGAAATAATCCCAGAGGTATCAAGCCAGTTGGAGAACTGATGCCCCCCCTGTGGTCAATTTATTTTCAGCATTAAAAGGTAGTCAAGAAAAAGGTAGCTGTACTGCAGAGATTGGGGCCTTTCAAGATTTGAGGAGGCAAAAATGCTGTTTAAAATAGAATGTGATCCACTGCGGGGTCCATAAGTGCCAGGGGACTGTCAGTGCATCTAGCAAGAGATAGCCCCTTCTCCCAGGAGATTACAGCTTAAATGCACCACACAGTAAGGGTAGGGAGGGTGAGTAGGGACAGAGATGTGAGGCACTTTGCCCAGCATCAAATGGGAGTATAATTTGGATCACCTGACTTGCTGGATGATACTTCCCCACTGACCCCTCTGCATAATTTGGAGAGTACAGGACTTGTTCCCTGCAGGGAACACTCCTGATTGCTCCTTGGGCTTGGGCACCCTTCGAGCTGGAGGGGCCATGGGGGGCTGGCAGAAAGCAGAGGCAGCAGAGGGGGCTAGGCTGGGCAGCTGCCCTGAGTGGAGGGAGACGTGACCCACTCCACTCCCTTGCCTGGGAAGCTGTGGGAGGGTGCAGAGTGATGGAGAGGGGAGTGCGGTGGGAGGCAATGGGAGGGGCTCACATACAGTGGATAAATTCACAGTGCAGGAGGATTACAGTAAACAGCACTGATGAGGTTGGTTGTGAAGCTGTTCTAGTTGGGAGGGTTATTCTTTATGGAGATTTTTGCTCTGGAATTACAACACTCCATAAAGCTAATGAACAGTTCTGATCTCCTGGGGCAGTGCTGATTGCTTCCAGTGATGTTGTGATGACTTTCATAACTGAATTTTCAGGTTAGTTGCTATCATTCCCTTAGTGGTGTCAGCTAACTCTCCTAATGTGAACTGACCCTGTTTTTGTAGCTTTGACATTCACTTTATATCCTTTCTTCCTTGTTTTTAAAGCTGAATTGAGTGAATTTATAAAAAAATCAGCAAATCCATCTTCATTTGATATTCTCACTTCTTTTGCAAGTGCTGCTGTTTTATGCATCTCCTAGCTGGTAGTAGGTAACCGTGGCTTTCAACTCACTATACTTCTGTCTTTGCCAGAGTTGAGTCCTGTTCTGGGTTGGTCTTCCACTTTGAATCCAACCTCCTTCTCTACTGCCCCTTGGCACAGACATTGTGTCAGCGCGCACAGGGTGCTGGTGGTCTGCTCAGCAAACACTATACAAGTGTTCGACTTGCTGCAGAGGTGCGAAAAGGATTGGATGGAGTGGCTGCGCAGCTGGGATCCTATAGACTTCAGCAGGATTTCTTGTATGTTTCTCATACAATGCCACACTTGAAGGGAAAGACATAAAGAATAATTTGTTCAGGTTCTTTATCTATCTGTTTAGGCAGCTCGTTCAGTGAGGAGCTTATTTTTTTGTGAACAGCTAAGTCAACCTCACTAGCAGTGCATAAATCTAAAATTAAGAGTTTGCCAGTCCAGCATTCTCAAAGTAGGTTTTGCTTTCCGTAAGCTAAGGAAGATGAAAAAGAGTGAATGCCCTTCTGGTGGAGAGAGATGCTGTTTCTTTATATAAATTAATGCAAACTGCTACCTTGTTACAAGTCCCATTGCTGTGGCGGTCCCTTCAAAAGAGGTGGCATTGGGAAAAGAAGCCAAATTTGGCTCCAGGACAGCCATCTGCTGGAAATTTGTGGCTAAATATCAGTGTCATTATTTCAGGACCAAGTGGAATCAGATAGACTTGCCTGAAAGAGATACACCTGCAGACCCAGATGGTAAAATAGGTGGGAAGAAAAGACTGTACTTTTAAGTAGGAGGGGAGTGGACGTTGTGGATCTAAGTCACACTGGCTGAGGCACAGTTTGTCCCTGCTCTGGCAAACCCCACCAAGCAGGTGACTAGCCCAACCCAATTTGAGAGCATTTTATGTCCCAAAGGTGTCTGCTAAGTTGGATGGAAATCAGCGAGGAGGACTATTGACAAAAACTCTGTAACTTATGCTCATCTCTTACTAAGCATTAGGGAATCCAGAAAGGAGAGCCACCTTGAGAGACAAACCTCTCAGAAACTAAGCATCTCTGCTTCTTGGTATTACTGTCATCAGAAATGCCTCGGTGGTGGAGAACAGGGCAAGTTTTCCTGCCATACCAACAGGCATGCGAGTACAGTCAGTTTTTCAGGAACATGTCTCTTCTGGACATGCTGAGACAACATTTGGGCTCCCTCTCCTGTGGTGCTGGTTGCAGCAGCTGTCCCCAAGTGTGGAGAGGGGTAGATGGGTGCTCGGTGCAGGGTGCCTAGCTGGGACAAGTGGGCAGTTCCTGAAGGAGAGAAGCTGAGGAAGATACTGCCCTGTCTCCAGCTGCTGAGTCTCTCTGTTTCCCTCTGCCTTCTTCTCCCTCTTCCCTTGAAATTATAACTCCAGATGGCTCAGGCATGGACCATTTGCTGTGATTATTTCCCTTTTTTTTACTCTTCCTCAATTCACTCTCTCTGTAGGGAGGAAAAAGAGATGCAGTTTCTGTTTGGAAGGTGGATGGAGAGAGATACGGTAGCATTTGCTCTCTGAGTGGAAAGGTATTACCTGGCACGCTATACATCAAGGAGATAAAGGAGCAGAGGCTTGTAAGGTGTGTGTGTGTATATGTGTAGCATATGGATTCAGCCTGTCTCTGCCAGCATCTATTGCCCTGACCTAAACAATAGGAGGCATTTGAATTTTAATCAGGTTGGCTGCTGGTTCTGTCCCAGTTAGAGGGAGAGCCAATGGAGCTGATTCACGGGAGCTTGAAGGGAAGGAGTGGGGCGAAGGAGGGAGAGGGGAGTGCCTCTGTGAAAGGCAGGGAGAGATAGCCTTTCTCTAACTCAACAAAGGACAAGCAAACCTGTGTGCAGATGAAGGAGGGGTGGCTGGGGGAAGGTTATGAGTTGTCTTATTATGGAGAAGCTTGAACTGTCATCTGTACTTGATGGAAGTGAGAGAGATTGCAGTCAGAGCTGCAGAAGCGCTGGCTCCCTGATTGGATTAATAGAAAGGGAAGATGACTCTAGAATGGCTGCCCATTATCTGCACTACAAAGGGATTAGTGTGGGTTTCAGAGAAATTAATGGCTTTTGAGTTAGCACAGAAATACTAATGAATGTCAGGGCCAGAGATGTACAGTGAACAAAACTGGTTCTCTTTTAGTGTGTGTGCGTGCACGTGTATCTGTCCATCTGGGCTATGAAAGTGTGCTTTTTCTCTACCATTTTGAGTTTCAGATTAGGCTTCAAGTTTTCATATTTAGGTGAAATACTCTTGAGTACCTGATTTGTCTGCAAGGTATAGTTATATTGATTTCTTTTCTGCCTTTTCGGACCTAGTGTCAAAGTAGCAATTTTTTAATTGTTGTTACGATTTTAGTAATATATGCAGGAAATCTTTGTAGGTAGAGTGCTTTGAACATGGTGTTAAATGCAGGCTCCATTCTGAGTATGTGAGTGACATGGGGAAGCTGAGGCTGAGCTGGCAAGGTAGAACCTAAGTGCATCCTTTTTGTTAGCATGGATGGGAGGTAGCATCCTTCCCCCATTTTTTAACCCCCATGAGGTTTGCATGCTCACATGAAGTACATCAAACAATTAATTCTCATGTACATTCATTAAGTTTAACTGAAACTTGTCTGCTTAATCCTTACAAATCCTTAAAGTTGGCCTTCACTAAGGGGCTAGCCAAAGCTTTTACACTGTTGCTGTCCTGAATCCTCCTGCCCATACACGAACCTCTCGCAGCAATGCTTTCAGCCAGGACAGGAGCATCTCCTTAGACTGTAGGTTACAGCCCAAGTTCCGCTTTCTCACCAGTTGGTATCAGAAGCCCCTTGGACAGTAACTAAGTCCCTCAAATACTCATAGTCCCTGACTCTCCTTGTACCCCTGGGAGGACAGACAGACGCACCCATTAACCAGCCGTGGTCAGGGCAGCATGGCCAGCAATCCTGGCCACGTTAGCTGGGAAGCCCAGTACAGATGGGGATGTGGTAACTTCTATCCAGGCTCATCTTTGGCTCTTTGTTTCCAAGCTTCATTAAGCCCAGACACTTCTGTTCTCTTAGCTCTGTGTTGAAGACATCCTAGGTATACTTGGAGGTGATCATGTCTAAAACTTGTTAGAGCGTGGCCTGTTAACATGAGTGGTAACTGGTTAAGCAAAGATGCTGAAAATATTTTGCACCTCTAGCCATCTACCCTACCCCTCTTCCAAAGGTTGTCAGCCCGAGGGCAGAAACCACGAGTGAAACAGCTCCTCTATTGCTGTGGTTTGTAACGCTGTGTGTTAAGGTCAACTGGTGCTGATTATGTTTTGACCTAATTGTGCCGGGCAGCGGATGAGGAGCTGTCCCCAGGTGGCTACCTTGCTCCTGCATCAGGAATAGCAGTCTCCAAGGGAGATGGGCAACTGGAGGCAGAAACTTCTTCACTGGTGTCTGTTAATTCTACCACTGTTTGTAAGTCAAGGCCCATCACAGGTACAGTCACTGGAAAGGTGAGGTAGGAGTCAAATGGGAGCAAGAATTTGTTCCTCAGGGATGGGTTGTTCTGGGGGTGCCAGGTGTTAAAGTTGGTATTAGAGCGTAACAGTGAATGCCACTGAATTTATACAGGGACAAACAGAAATTGCATAGAGCCACATGTCCAGCCTAAGGTGAAAACATGATGTTTGCATGTATTAGTGGTGGCTGAAGTGGTGCAAATCAGATTGGAACAAATTTTTCATGGAAACCTTTTTTAACAATTCAGAAATGCTTTAGGTAATTCCTTTTAAATTCGTATCACTTTGGTGTCTGGAGTGACTCGTGTATGGCTCGTTTTCTGGGGACAAAGAAAGTTCACCTTGACTTTGCCTTGGGCCAAAGTTTGTGAAAGGGTTGGTTCCGAAGCACCTGAAATGCTGAGGTGCTTAGATATACATCTGTGAGGCTGGGTAGCCTTTACTTTTCATTTTTTGTCACGTCTGCTGGTCCTGAGCCTGATTCTCATAAATGAGCAAAGCTCCTCTCTAGTGAACAGAGCTGTGCAACATGTTCTGGTCCTGGGTCATGCTGAAATGCGGTAAGAAACTGCTGTCGTTGGGCACAGTTCTCCGTTCCCCATGTCCTGCGTAAGTCTGGGTGCCAGCTGCGGTGCCCGGGTGCTGGCAGTGGGGCTGTTCTGGCTGGTTTCAGCTGGCTCTGGCCGGTTTCAGCTGGTTCCAGCTGGTTCCAGCAGCCCCACGCGGGGGCACAGGTGTGCCTGTCAGCTGCAGGTGGGGCCTCTCTGGCAGAGTGCCTTTCAGAAAGGGCGAAGTGCTGCACCAGGGCCTGAGGAGTGAGGGGGGGAAAAAGTGTGAGGAGCAGCCCAGGGTCAGAGGAGAAGGTGCTGCAGGCGCTGGGGCAGGGATTCCCCTGTAGCCCCTGGGGAGACTGTGGTGGAGCAGGTGTCTCCCTGCAGCCATGTGTGGGACCCCATGCTGCAGAAGGTGAAGATTTTCTGAAGGAACTGTGGCCGTGGAGAGCTCATGCAGGAGCAGGTTTATCCTGAAGACTGCAGCCTGTGGAGAGGGCCCATGCTGGAGGAGGGGAAAAGCGTGAGGAGGAAGGAGCAGCAGGGTGGAACTGACCCCGACTCGCCATTCTCCTTCCTCCTGTGCTGCTTGGGATGGGGGGAGGCAGAGGGGTTGTGTGTGTGAAAGCGTGAAGTTGAGCCTGGGAGAGAGGGGGTGGGAGGGGAAGGTGTTTTAATTTGCACATGTTTCTCGCTGTCTGTCGTGGTTTAACCCCAGCCAGCAACTAAGCCCCACGCAGCCGCTCACTCACCTCCCTCACAGTGGGATGGGGGAGAGAATCAGAAGGGTAAAAGTGAGAAAACTCGTGGGCTGAGACAGACAGTTTAGTAGGTAAAGCAAAAGCTGCGCACGCAAGGAAAGCAAAACAAGGAATTTGTTCACTGCTTCTCATCAGCAGGCAGGCATTCAGCCATCTCCAGGAAGGCAGGGCTCCATCACGCGTAACGGTTTCTTGGGAAGACAAACGCCATCGCTCCAAACATCTCCCGCTTCCTCCTCCTTCCCCCATTTTCATATACTGAGCGTGATGTCGTATGGTCTGGAATATCCCTTGGGTCAGTTGGGGTCAGCTGTCCCAGCCATGTCCCCTCCCAACTTCTTGTGCCCCCCCAGCCTACTCACTGGTGGGGTGGCGTGAGAAGCAGAAAAGGCCTTGGCTCTGTGTAAGCACTGCTCAGCAGTAATGAAAACATCTCAGCATTATCAATACTGTTTTCAGCACAAATCTAAAGCATAGCCCCATACTAGCTACTGCGAAGAAAATTAACTCTATCCCAGCCAAAACCAGCACACTGTCAAAATCTATTTTAGTTGGCAATAGGTTACTTGATAATATTGTACGCTTCTGGGAGACTTGCAGTATTTTGTTGCTCTGTTGCTATTCTCCTGGATAATCTCAGGAAAATTGCTTTGTGTTTCCCGTCCCTCTGTTTCCCTGTCCCCTTTCTGTATTGTGTTTTGGTACCTCTGGGTAAAAAAAGTGCTGTATTCTCGTTGGCTCAAATGTAGGGTCAGTGCTTGTGTTTGATGATTATAACCTATTGGGTGAAGGCTATTTCTGTGACCCTTTCCTCCACATATATCATGGGTGGGTAGGAGAGATGTATAAGCCAGAATGACGTAGCAATTTGAAACGATTATTTAAAAAGAATTAATGGTAACGTTCTCATTTTGTTTCCTCCAGAACACAAGCCAATGTTCCCAAATATTCTGAAGAAAGGATACTTAGAAATTAGAAGAGACAATGACAGCTACTGGCAAACCTGTTACGCTGAGCTCTCCCCGTACAAACTGTACCTGTATTGCTTGGACAGCAGTGGCAACCAGACCTTTCCCACCGTGTATCCACTCATGCATTTTCAACGGGTCACTGTTACTGGTTGCATCGAAACCAAGGTGGTGGGTGCTGTCCTTTCAGACAACTCGCAGCTACAGCTGAAGGCGGAGTCCTCATGGGAGGCTTTGGACTGGGGACAGAAACTCTGGGAAGTGGTGCGTGCTTCTGTGCCTGCTCTCATGAGACAGCAGGAGAAACTGGAGAATGTGCCAAAGCCTGAAAATAACGGTGACCTTTCTCAAACCAATGGATTGTTAGAGAAGCCTATGGAGGTCTTCCTATCCATGAATTTGACTGAAAACACTGAAGAGTACCAAAATATTCTCAAATCAGGGACTCTTTACAGGTTAACTGTCCAGAATAACTGGAAGGCGTTTACTTTTGTCTTGAACAGGTCTTATCTCATGGCGTTCCAACCGGGTAGGCTTGATGAAGATCCTCTGCTGAGCTACAATGTTGATGTGTGCCTGTCGGTCCAGACAGATACTCAGGATGGCTGTGACTCTTGCTTTCAGGTCATTTTTCCTCAAGATGTCCTCCGCTTGCGTGCGGAGACCCGTCAGAGGGCCCAAGAGTGGATGGAGGCACTGAGAGCAGCAGCCAATGCTACTAGAAGTTTAACGCAGAACCCACAGGTCATGCTTAGGAACAAACCCGGAGATCGGCCCTTTGGAAACAATGTTAGAAAGAGCAAGCGCCAGTCTGTGACCACCAGTTTCCTGAGCATCCTGACCACGCTGTCTCTAGAGAGAGGGCTCACAGTTCAGAGCTTCAAGTGTGCAGGTAAGCAACCAGGCTGCAGCATCTGCACCCACACCCCTTCTGCAGGAAAAGAAAATCACTTGGAAGAGCATGTATGTGTTTTAGCAGCGCACAGCTGTTCCCTGCCTCTCACTATGGCTGTAGACGCTTCGGTGTGTTAGCCTTTCTTTGCTCTCTGCAAAATGTGTAGAGAAGCCTATGGGATATTCAGGGATTCACCTGCATTTGATGAGCAGTGCTGAAACGTTAGAACCTGCACATACAGCACTGCCTGAGCCAGGGCTGCCTTACAGGGTGGCTGAGCTGTTTTCTTGATTCGGGACACTGGAGAGGTGGTCAAGAATCAAAGGGATTTGAATTCTGGATATGATGCAACTTTCCAACTTCGAGCACTTTTGTTTCCTTTTATTGCTGTGTCACCTCCAAGTTGGTTTTGGAACCCTGTTTCAGCTCTGGGCCTTCTGAGGAGACTCCTCAAAGCATATATGCTTCCCTGAAACACTGTCATTCGGTGATGTGTGTTCCAGCACTGAGGTTCAGGCATGAGCTCATCTACTCAGTTCTTCCCTTGAGGCAGGGGTGAAAACATGTCCTTAAGCCTCTGCATCTAATTGTAAATTTCAGTTCTTTTGACTGCTGACTCTAGTCCTAGGCAAGATCATGATTTTATCCAGTTTGGGAATGAAGTGAAAATAGAGAGGACCCACGTGAATGCAGTTCATTGTCCTTTTACTTTAGCAAGGGCACCTTTGTGGAGCAAATTTGGGTACCTTGTGCCTAAACTATGCTCTCTGGCTGGCTTTAGCTACGCTCGCTTAGAAATTGTCAGCTGTATCAGAAACAGCTTTTCTGGAGGGTTTTCCTCTTTTGTTATGGGACCTGTGAGGGTCCTGCCTCCTCCCCACTCTCCTCTGGGGTGGGGGTCTGATGTGGAGGTCTCCTGTTGCTATGGAACCATACATGGGTCGGTGTGGGCCCAGGACCTGCTGGCTGGTCTGAATCCACTCCAGGGAAGACCTGAGCCCCAGAAGTACTGGGTTATCCTCAGAACTGGCTGTGGGTGCAGCTGGGTTTCTCCCTCTCTGGTAGTCACCCACGGGTGCTGTTCCTGCTTGCCTCTCCACAGGCATCCACCTGGTAGCCAGAGCATCGTGAAGGTTGGATTCACCGCAGTTAATGATTTGGTCACAATATTTTGCCTTCTGCCTGAATTCAGTTCTGTTCTTGGCCACAAACTCTGTGTGACTTCATGTCGATTTTTTCTGGGAGTAATTATGTGCCAAACTACTGCTGAAACTGAAGGTGCCTGGGTCCTGTGATAACTCTGATTACCTGAACATTATTGGACAATGGTCATGTCTTACTTTTAAGGGTAGTTGTGAGAGTGAAAACTGCAGGGAGACTCTGGGAATGGGTCAAATAAGTATCCCCAGGATGGATCCAGCCCAGTGTGTTAGCCAGCAGGCAGCCTGGCGAAACTCAAGAAGACAGCAGAATTAACAGCCTCATTTTAAGATAACGTCCCAGACAACATTAAAACTTTATTCCTTTCTCCTAATTTCTTTTAATTCAGAGCTCAGTAGAGGAAAACTTCATAATTTTGCTTCATCTTCCGACTGATGTCCAGGAGAGTTCAAGTGAGCATTTCCGATGACCTACTCAAAAGTAGGATCAAGCCCTGGAATGGCAACAAAATGCATGTCTCCAATGTGAAATAGGTTTTAGTCTTGCATTATGTAGTATGGGAGCCGACTTTTCTGTGGGAAAGGGTGGATTTCCTTCCCAAAACATGGGGACGATTCATCTGCACTCACTCATGTATTCCCCACAGAAATAAGGTGCTCTGACTGTGTCAGGGCTGCATGGAGGCTTCTCCCGATACATGTGAGGCCTTCCAAGTGCTCCTGTGGTCTCTTAGTCTGCAAAACTGAAGAAACACTCTTGTGCAGAGAAATGTGAGTTGCGGAGCGTGTGAGAAGCCAGCCAGCTGTACCTGAGGATGCACAGCACTTGCTGTAGGAGCGGATCCCTTGTTGTCTGCCTGAGATCCTCAGAGCTGGTCTGAGAGTCGGCTGGCACTTGTAGCTGTTACCACAGCGCAGAGAAATGAATAATTGTAGTTACAGCTGGGAGAAACTGGGGAGACTTGTCTGGCTCGGAAAAGATTGTGCTGAGGAGGCTTCGGAGGCACCCCAGCAAGCTGAGACTCTCTCCTTGTACCTTCCTCCATGCAGGCAGTTTGCGGTGCTCCCCGGCGTGGGCTGCTGTTTAACCTAAGGGGCCTGCTGTTGGTAATTACAGCTTGCAGGCATTGAGAGGTTTTCCCCAGGGCTGCTGGGAGGGGGGGTAAGCTTGGAAAAGGACGAGGAGGGGGGAGGAAGAAAAGTTTTGCGGTGAATTCTTCAGCCATTTAGTGCAAATTCCTGTAATTACCGTCTTTGTGTCCTGTCCCAATGGCACATAATACAGCAGAAGCCTTTCCTAATTGAGACCTTACAGGAGGTACAAATCCCTCCTTTGTTCGGCCTGACAAATTAGTGCCAGAAAGTGGCAAGGTCCGAGTGGGAATCAAAGGCAAGCAACACAAAGATGGAACTTAAGGCTACAGTAATAACCCTCTCTAGTCCTGCAGGGGTGGGAGGGAAGGAAAAGTAATGACCAATGAAAAATGAAGGGTTTTTTTGTTATAAATTCCCTTGACATGACAGCACCTCAGGGCTGCTTTATTTATTTAGGAAAAGTGATTAAATAGTAATACAACAGGGCAGGCCATTGTCTCTCGAGCTACCCCCCTTCCTACAGACCCCTGCTGCCTTGGCTAATTGATTGACAATGAACCTCTGATAAAGAAGGTTGTTGGGAGGACCTGATGGGGACAGGTTTTTTTGTTTTTTTTTTTTTTATTTTCTCTGTGCAGTCTTTGTGGGGTTTCCCCTCCCCGATTTTATTCTGTTCGAAATGCCCTCTGCATCCCCCTTTCCTTTTCTCCCTCAGTAAAAGCTTTTCAAGGGACTGCTCCCAGCCAGACAAACAGCTGATACACTCACAAGCGGGTAGGGAAGAATGCGAATGTCTGTGCCTCGCTATTGACAAGTTCATCTTGGAGTCTGACTGGCACTTTTCAACTCGTGATACAAGCCCGGGCGGTGGTGTCAGATGTAGTCATGGGGCAGGGGGGACAAACTGTTGATACACTGGAGTCAGAAGGGCAGCTTCTTTTGCTTCATCGGCAGGTAGAAAAGCTTTTCCCCACCTTTCTAAGTCTTTGTCTTAACTGCAGAGGGCAGGGCATTATTTCTCATAATTTACAAAAATGAATGAATAGGCCACTGATTAACAGTGGAGAGGCGTGGTTTTTAATAAACACTTTTACCTTTGCTGCCATTATTTATATTTTTGGTTTGGAACAGCAGTACATTTTCGAAT
Organism: Pandion haliaetus; assembly: GCA_013401275.1. Taxonomy (NCBI): domain Eukaryota; kingdom Metazoa; phylum Chordata; class Aves; order Accipitriformes; family Pandionidae; genus Pandion; species Pandion haliaetus. The sequence continues at coordinate 102,685 of VYZV01028760.1, read as the reverse complement.
GTGGGGGTAACTAGAAACTGCAGCCTCCTTGGTCCTTTGCATGTTCATGTATCTGCAGGCTTGATCTTGCCCTGTTGCTGGGGTACATCAGTGTTCCTGTGGGAAGTGTTCGGGGCTCTGAGCAAGAGTGACATTTGTGAGTGCCGATCTGCTCAGGTGAGATTTTGGAGGGACCCACTCCTTGTCTTCAGATGGATATGAAGTGAAAGTTGGTTGCAAGTCCAAGCTGTTAAATACCAGGTTTTATGATTTGTTCTTTAATATGTAGAAAGTGAGAGACATGCATCACGTTAGGATGATCTGTTGGGCTGTGTGTGCATGATTATTTTTTATGTCTTTATTTCACCTGGATTCAAGAGAAATCCTCAAACTGTTTATGTTACAAATTTGGGATGAGGTGGCTTCCACCAAAGCACGTGTTTGGCAAGTGCAGTACGTTGCCGACAGTGGTAACTGCTTGTGAGTACTTCAGTGGCTGTCTTGTCGCCCTGTTGGGCCATCTATGTTCTCCTGGGGAAAGGTAGACATTTCTCCTGGAGGAACCCTCCTGGAGGTCTGCAAGGAGCAAATGTCCTCAGCTGTCCTCCACTATTGCTATTCCCTTGGCATGTGCCTTCAGGTTTTCATAGATGGGGAAGACAAATGGCCTCTGCCCTTGCCTCCTGTTTTTGCATAGCTCCTGTTCTTTTGATGTCTCTCTTTACTTTTCACCTTTTTTTTTTCTCTCCCTGTCCTTATTAAAACAAACATTTTTTCAGAGAAGTCAGTTGTGCCTGCCAGGAACTCATGTTGCTTAGACAGCAAGTCCTAATGAGTGTGGGAGTTTCTGCCTTCCGGAAAATGTACTCTACACCCTTTTATTTGTCTGTGTGGCTTTACTTGCTCCTCTTCTGGGGTGTCTTGTCTTTTCCTCCCTGCTTTCTTCATGTCTCCTCACTTGCCAAAAGGATAAATACTGCTATTAGGGCTCCACTGACTTGGCTGGCTGAGCTGAACACTAGGTGCAGAGAAGCCAAGGTTTGTAAATAGGCTATTTTCTGAGCTTGCAGCCATGTCAAATTGAGCAGCAGGTGGAACGCTGTTGGCTTTCAAGGAGTCATTCTGCCTCTAGTGCTGTGATTATGTGTGTAGATGAGGGACAGTGCAGTGCAATATGCCCAGCCCGTGCAGCCTCTGCTCTAGTTCACCCCACTGGTCTGAAACCAGGCCCTAGTGTGGTAAAAGTAAAGTTCCCCCC
>VYZV01028760.1:86509-101424 GCA_013401275.1 Pandion haliaetus | reverse complement strand
CCCCCCCCCAATAGCTTGCAAGCCAGCAAGTTTGATTTAAAAAAAAAAAAAAAAGGAAAAAAAATTAGTCAGGTGCAATGTTGACTTTGTTCAACTTCTCAAAAAGCCATATAGTTGAAACTTCTCAGATCCAGATAGTTGAAAACCATGGGTGTTCCTTCCTTGAATTTAGCAAATACTTTGTGAACTGTCATCACACCCAGCACCTATTTGTAGCATGTCACTGAAATAAAAATACTAGGGGACAAATCTTAGCAAAAGTAGCACAATAATAAAATACTAGAAGGTCCTTTGGAGCGTTGTCAGCACTCTTGTCACATTTTTAGTCCCAAATAACAATTGTTCTCGCCTGTCCAGGGCTTTTAGGATTGTGCTTTCTAAGTGCTGTATGTATTTTGTGCTTGGTTTCATTTCAATTGATCTCTTTGTTCCAAGACTTCAGCAGCTTTTTGCCTTCCCTGTATTTGACTCTGTAAAATCCCCTGAGAATGTGTTTTGCACTGTAAAGGTTTTGTTGTTGAAGTATCTTCACTTTAGACCACAGTCTTCCAGTCTTGTATGTGACTTTCAGGCCCTATTTCTATTGATTCAAAAGTAAAACTTCCACTGCTAACAGTGGTATTTCTAAACTCTTATTCTTTGCTAGCCAATACCAGCTGAGCAGAAAAAACATTGTCCATGTCTAAATTAGTATTTGGAAAATACACCATGTCTAAACAAGGCCACTGACTTGTTGGGAGGAGTGGGGGGAAGGTTTCCAGACAAGGGTGACTTGAATTTGTGTAGCAAGGAGTACTTAATTTGCAGTGGACCTGCATGTTTCAAAACACAAGGTTGCTGGTCCACAGTGCTTTGGCATGTGACAGCTCTGGTTTGGGGAAAGATTAGAAGATACCGCATGGTATCTCTTTTACTTGCTTGAGTTGATTAAACCTATTATCAGTGATCAGTTATGATCACAGAAGCCATTTAGTCTTCAGCAATCCAGTTTTAAGATGGCTTGACTAGAGGAAATGGCAGTGAAAACTATTAGCTTTGCCTAAGCTGGTAGAAGTTAGGTCCTTCACCTTCCTGGGATTTGGCTGGCATCTTCTCTGAGATTTTCCCCTTCATAGGACTCGGTTTGGAGTTGGCCTGCTGCTGCCCAGAAGGGCAGTTTCGATGAGTACTTGGCCAGTTCAGTGCCTGCCCTGCACCCTGATGTGCACTTTGCAATCCTCAGCTGGCGTTTTACAGACTTCTTTGCCTCAGCCCTGCAGGCGGAATTGCTGATACATACGTCTTGGCTGATGAATCTACATATTCCTCCTGGCAGGTTTAAAGGGTGCCTTGCTGCCTGTATGGGGATAGGTGACTCCATCACTCTAATCTGCCTCTGTGAACAGCTCTGCAGGTTTTCAGTATTTTTTTTTCTTCCATCACACATGAAATATTTGTACTTATTTCTTTTGCCGTTATGAGCTCAATTCTGCTGCGTGTGAGCATGTCTCTACTCTCAGCGTAGGCTCTGTGTTTGTCCTTGGCTGTGCCTTGTTTCTTCCTGGCTTGTGGGTGCTAGGTATTGGTTCCACTGCTCCTGAAGAACTCTTGGTTGCTTAGGGATTTTCTTGGTCCATTTGTTGCGTGAAGCCAGTCTTGAATCTTCTGGCATAAAGTTTGAAGAAGAGAATGCCAAAAACAGGGAGCCTAAATGTCCAAATCTTACCTTTGTTGCGATGGAAAAAGCTACATCTGGACAAAAGGAAGTGTTTTCAGACCTGAAAACTCCAACACACACAAACACACACCCAGTTCTTCTCTGGAGAACCCAGAGGTTCCTCATGAATTGCATTACAAGAGACAGCTTTATTTGTTAGGCTAGCATGTTCTAAATCAGTCAAGCCAGCTTTTGCTAATAAAGGCCTTGCCTTCACAGAAAGGCACAGGCGGGGTATATCTGCACAACACCATTGCTGCAGTTGCAGTTTAGACAAGGTCCCTGAGCTGGTTTGGGACATGACTGTTAATTTAGTTTCCTAAGAAAACAAAGCTTATGTTATAATGCTGTTTGTTCACAGTTTTAGCCCTGCCCCATAAGATTTGAATTTACCTGGCTGTTTTAACAGAATTTGACAGAGGAGAAGGGGTGGCAAAGATGTGGGGATCAGAGGTTTCACAGAAGTGAAGGGAGTCCTTCTTAATGCTGCTCTGGAAAAAGACCTGCAACGTGCACTGTGCGTTTGCTTGGTGTCAGAGCGTCCGTGCATGTGTGCAGCCTCAAGGGACAAATACAGAAGGAAAATTGCTGCTTTTGGTCCACTACTGCAGAACTAGGGCATTTGTGTGTGTGTTGGCAGGGGTCCCCCCACTTCTGTCACATGCCAAAGCAGTGTATTATTGACAAAACTAATACATGTGGATCAGACTGGAGGAATGTAAAAGAAGTTACAGAACAAACCACATGCCAACTGGTGGGAAGGTTTCAGGTTCAAGTCTGGCCTTCTGTAACATCAGTAAACTCTAATACATACCTGTGCTGTTTAAATCTGAATAGTGCATATGCCCAAGGTAGTGCTGTGGTAGTGATGTATGACCAAGAAGAAATTCAGCCAAATAGCATTGGCAAAAAATATACAACCACACTTACTGCACAGTTGTTCCTCATGTTACAAGGGGGTACAAAACCAGCTGTGTATTCAAACAGAAATAGAGCTGATTATTTCTAGGCATGTTAATAGCTGCTGTATCAAAGAAATGAAACATAGCAAACCAGGTAGCCTTCAGTGTAAGCAAATGAGTGACCAGTGCAAGGGTAAGTGGTCTTCAAACTAACTGTGGAGCAGAAATGAAATCTGAGTGAAGTAGAGACTCTTTTTGCTAAATGACCTGGCCAGAGCTGAGCTGGCACCAGTGTTTGCTCTGATCACACAAATGGCTGGCCTGTTCATTGTTCTCTTGTCTACCTTCTCAGTATCTAAAACCAAGCATGAGTGTAATCAACTGTAGGAATGGGAATACCATTACTAATTATGTTCAAATTATCTATTTATTCCTAGCTGGCAGACTTCAAGAGCTGGCCCAGAGAGTGTGTTCAGTTCCCATCCCTGACTAAAGAGCTGGTGAATTACTGAATCCTGCCAATAAGTCATTCCATAGGAGCTCCCATTTCCTTCTGTCAGGCAGTGCTTCAGAGTCTCAGCAAAGTGCCAGATACTGCAGAGAATAATCCTATAAGGGCATGGGTGAAAAAATAACAAATTAGCTTGAGGTGTATGGTATTATTCCTCAGAGCTGTTGTGCTGGGAACGGGGAGAAAAGAGTTGAAAGGATGCTCTAGGAGAATGCAAACTGGCCATGCATTAAAGGATTCACAAACTGTAAGTGTAGGTGAAGTGTGTCTTCATAGCTGTTTGTAATTCCCTCAGAGCAAGTTCTCTGGGAAGAATGGCATCTCAGCCCTTCTCAGCATTTGACACTAAAGGTAAAAGAACCTATGTTCTGGTGAAATTCAAGTGGGGAAATCCAAGCAAATAAAAAGCTAGTTTCCAAAAGTGTAGTTTTGTTGCAGCCATTTGACACACAGCTAGTATTTTTTGGTCCTGATTCATTGGTGAAATACTGTTCTTGACTTTATACAAAGTGCAAGCTTACACTTTGACATTTATGTTTTTTCAGTGTTACATTTGCAGGCTTAACTACTATTAGTTTTATTGGGAAGGCAGAATTTAGCATGCTTGTATGCTATCTTCTACAAAGGATAAGTATAATAAAAACATGCAGAATGTTGTGTGTGCATATATGTGCTATCACCTGGCTTGTTTCCACCAGCGATTTTTTTTTTTCTTCTTGATTGTTCGTCTTCTTGGAGAGGGTCACAGCTCTGTGTGTTCAGTATGACTGATGACTGGTGTTGTTTACTTCACCTACTCCTAGCAGTCTAAATATTGGATGTCTATGCTAATCCAGTCTTCACTGATTGGAAAAAAACCTGGGTACCTAGGGGATCATTCCTCTCATCTGCCTGGGAGAGATGCTCTGCGGCAGTGTGCCTGTGGGACATGGCTAGTAGGATGGGATGGGTCCCTTTCTGGAGTGGCTTCTCTCCCCAGCGCAGGCTAGAGCCTGTAGCCAGCAAGCCTAGACTGGGTAGGCTAAGTTAGCTGAGCTGGATTGCATGAAATCGGAAAGACAGGGCTATGCATTGTATTTTCAAATGGCACTAGCAAAGATGGGAAGGGTGTTGATTTAGGCTTAGTCCTGAGCTCCAGCTAATAGTCAAGGTTTCCATTGACTCGTAACGGTTGGTCCATCCTTTGGAATCTATTTTAAAAAAAAAAAAAAAAGTCCGGGAGCTGGGGACTAGTGAACCCTTCCTTACTTCTGGAGAAGCTGATCGAGATTATAATTAAAGTGGGATTTGTACATTGCTGACATAAATAATGTGGGATTTATATGTTGCTTAGTTAATTATAACTTGATAGGGTCAAACCCATGTGGCTTCATCAGGGAAAATTTTCTGCCTTTAATCTGTTATGGTTTTGGTTTGCGTTTGGTTTTTTTTAAGTCCGTAAGCAGCTCACAAAAAAATAGGTAAGGTGAGTAAAGTGTGAGACTTTGCTTGGAGGTTTATGAGTTTTGGATTGTTTCTTTAGAAAGAGAATTGCTTTGGAAAAAAGTAGTGCTGGGAAAAGGACAAATTACAATGCAAATTCAAACCTGTGTAGGCATGAGGCAGAACTGAGCTGGATTGTTAGTGTGTCTTCCTCGTGAGTTTGAGTTTTCCCATGGTGGAGTAAATTGTGGAATAGATGCACAGAAACACAAGGCCAGCAGCTGAAGTAATTCTCAACTTCTCTTTCTGTTTGTGCTGAGCGGCTAGAGCAATGTTGTATGCCTGATCTAACATTGAAAATTTTTTTGCTGTGCTCCTGCTTAGTCTGCTTTATGGCTTTATCAAGCTGAAAGCCTTTTGAAGTCTGTAGGGTCATTTTCTTTTCTTCATATTGTATGTTGTTTCTAAATGAATTAGCTTCTAAGCTAATCTGTTACAGATTTAATTATGGTACACAATCATGGGGGAGCTGTTTTTTCCTGATACTGAGCAACGAACTTTATTGAATAAGGAAGACAGTTGTGTACTTAATTCTAGTTTGGTCTTCCACTTTCTCTGTTTCACTGCGGAGCTTTTCTTGCTAAATCTTGCTAAAAGATTACAGAAAAAGGTATCTGGATAAAAAGAATAGTTGTGTGTGTCTTCCTTGACGGTAAGAGTATGCAACACCCTGAAAGAGGCACAAATGGTGTTTTCCACGCTATGCAGAAGAGGAATTGTATTCAAGTGCCTTGGATTCCTCCTCCATACTATCCTTACCACCACCTTAAGTCAAGGAGAGTGACTTTTTATAACTTTTTTAACCTGGTCTTCCTGTACTTGTTTCTTCCCGAAGTCTTAGCACTTGGAGATGAGCCTCTTGATGTTGATACTCCTGCTTTGCTCACAGACATGTTGTTGAGAGAGGTTCATCTATGCCCAGCAGCACTTTCTTGCTGCTATTTTTTCTAACCCCTATTTTCTTTGCTTGATTCCAAGGCTGTTTTGTTATATTTTCTGTGATGAAAGGTTTGGGATTACTCCTTCCCTCACTTTGTTGACAGTATACCTACAGCTACACTTCTTGCCTCTGTAGCTTGCTCTATAACATCCTTTAGGTTGCAGTGATTTGGGGTAACAGTAAATATCACCGTATTCTCTTTGCTCTAGGCTTAGGGTTTGCCAGACCTTTGAACAGATGTTATATGGATAATATCCCATGTGAGCATTAGAATTAGGTAAGAGAGGCTTGGTGAGAGTTACGCTGTTTTTTCCCCCATCCTGTGGAAGGTGCTTTCTGTAGCTATGGGCAAATCTGTTTTCTCTGCAAACATGAAATGGTCCTTCTCTCACCCTAAACTATTTGTTGAGTTGTGTTACTGACCTCTGAGGTGGTCAGCTACATCTTGCTGGGAGGGGTGCTCAAGAGTTTAAAGCTTGGAATCAGTACTAGCTTTGCTTCTGGTAAACATAATGGCAAGTTTACGTACCTGAATGTCCAGGTGCAGGATTTCCAAGGGCATTAAGCCACAAGCTATTCTATCCTCCTCTTCTTTCTCTCTCACTCTTGCTTTATTTTTCCCTTTCCTAGAAACACAAAGTAGCGTAAGTGGTCTATGCCACAGAAATATGTTTGTCACACTACATCACTTTGAACTGCATAACATCAAAGAGAATCAGTGCTTTGATAACTTGATTTGAAAGGATTGTAGAAATAGCCATCATTATGAATCACAACAGATAGGAATGGGGAAGATAGATGGTGATTTTCAAACAGCAAAGCTTGTAAGGTAAGGCAAAATGTAAGGTAGGTGCCAGTGCCATATTCTCATCTAAAATACCCTGACATTACAACTGTTATGTAGCTTTGCAGAATATGATTTACTTGGGGATATGAAGAGGAATGATAAATACTCTGTAAAAATGTGTTTCTGAGGAACAAGGAAACAAATGTGGGCTCAGAGAAGGGCTGGAATAAGGGAGAAAGCAATGCATGCATGCTGCTTGGGTAGGAACTTCTTCCACTTTTTCCACCTTATAAAACCACCCTTCCTGAAGGGAAAGGCATCCAAGATTGCTTGCTGACACACTCCTCACCCCAGAGACCTTCAGTTCTTACGGTCTGGACACAGGGAGGAGGAGGGAAGCCCCCCCAGAACTTTTGTGCTTTGTTACTCCTCTCCTGACGAAACTCTCAGTGGACCGGAATGAGTGTCTGGCTCTAGGAGGTTGCAAGAAATCAGGCCTTAAAATGGTGACTTCTAAACCGCAAATGTTTTAGTTTAGGGTGGTGGCAATTCAAATTGGAGTTTAGCTTATTCCTGCCTTCAGTCTAGCGTATAGCAGTTAGAGCACTAAGACAAACTAGCAGCCTGTGGAGTGGCAGGGAGTACACAGTGGCAGTTAGGTGAAATCAGGGTGTCCTGCCCCATCCTCATCCCCCAGACGAGTAAGTGTTGGCTAGTGGGGAGTGTTTACAAAGGTTTCAGTGGCACTGAGTTAGGAGACTTCAGTTTCATTCGGGCACAGCTTTACCCCTAGTACTTCATCAGCTGGTCCAAACACATTGAGGTAGAAAATACTACATGTCGTTTAGCAGTCTCTGTTTCCTGTATGTAATGAAAGCTGAAGTTGGAGCCAGTTGAGGTGGATGCTTCAGTGCTTTTCAGTGGTAGGAGATTCAGACACAACTAGTGAGGAGAAAGATTCGGACTCTTCACTTCTTTTAGCAAGGCTGGCACAGAAGTACGTGCTGTACTGAGCATTGCTCACACAAACATCCTATTTGAGGACTTGTTCCCATTTAGTTTGGGAATGCTGTCTTTCATAGATTCCTTCATCTTGCTCAATGAGGGGAGGAGTGGGCATACTTCTTTGTTCCTTTACAGAGGGGCAAGATTTACCCCTGTTGGGCTTTTAAAAACATGGCCTCCACAGCAACAGTGTGAGTGCCTTCTGAAAGCATCTTATAGGGCTACTAGTCAGACAAATGTCATGTCGGATGAACAGGAATGGTATTTTGTGTCTCGTCAGCTGTTCAAAACCTTCACCTTTATGTCTGAATGCATTTTAGAAATTGAAAGAGTAGTTCTATATGTACTATAGAGCACTGATACTGAGCTTACTACCAGGTGTGTCTGCTGACTTCATCTGTAGCAGCATAGTGGAGCAGGACTGCGTGGAAACTCTTTTAACTGACTAGTCAGGAAACTGCTTTTTGAAAAAAAGAAAAGAACAGGAACGGAAAGATGGGAAAACATGTGCTTTGCACTGAGGGAAATATGAAGTTTTTGGCTCCTAAGTTCTGATCCCAAGCTACAGTCATATGTCATCTTTTTTTTGTAACACACTGCTGAATTACTTGAATTGACTTTACCCTTATAAAAGGCATACCTGCATTCTTTCTGCGCTAAAAGTACTGCTTTGCAGAAAGTTCTGCTAATATTTGTCATACAAAAATTATTTCTACAATGATAATAGTTTACAGTCATGTTTGGGTTTTCTGTTTGATTATTAGCTACGATGAGATCACATTTTTGCATTATGTATGTTGAGTTATACCATTTGGAAGATATGTTTATACTTATGCTTTGATCTTATGAATGGTAAAGGAGGAGATATTAACATAAGTAACTCTTTCATCAACTGACCTGTTGATATATTTGCCTTTTTCAAGAAACTGCACATCCTCACTCAAGAGAAAAAAAAAAAAAAAAAAAAAGGGTAAGGGGGAGAGAGAGATGGAGAGAGGACATGTCCCACAGTGATTCATTTTGATAGTGTGTATTACAGAGAATCAATGGCCAAATGGCTCTGGAGTGTGGAAGAGAAGGAAGTGAACTGATTTGTGTTGGACAGGTTATTCTAATGATTTTGATTAGAGCAGAGGGGACATGGTAGCATCAGCTAATGGAGAGATGGAGGAATTCGATTTATACCTCAAGTAGTTGAGCTGTAATCTCTCTTCAAATCAGGATGACTTCTACTGGGGAAAAAAGATTACTTCAGTGGGAGAAGTTACATAATTACACTAAAAAAATCAGTTATACTGACAAAAGCAGTCAGTTAGTTGACTTCTGCCTGAAAAACTCTGTTTAACCAATACTTTTGCTGTAAAAGTGATGTACAGGGATTCTGCTGATCAGCATTACTAACCAGCTCCAGCAGAGACCATCTGAGCATATGGCACATGCCAGAGTGGGGCTCTGGTGCTAATTGTGTTGGTAGCTGTAAATGTCATACGGGGACACTAGTATTTGAAGGAAAAGCAGAAATACCATCATGTGTGCTGTGTCAAAGAGGTGTTAGTAACAACCACAGGCATCTCATTGTAACTTATCCAAACATTTTTAGCCTCGCTTCCTGAGCAGGTTGTTTAATATGACTGTGCTGTCTTCAACCCTCCACTGTAATATTATTTGAACCTGTTGGCTTGTTTTAGTCACAGTTGAGAGAAAGACAGAGCTGTCACATACATTGAGTTTCTATGTGTTTTGTGAAAACAGGTGGTCAGGTGAAGGAGAGCTCCGCATTAGTTCTTTCCAACTAAACCAGCAGCTTTTGAATACATTGTTTTACCCCAGGGACTCCACGCAAGAGGACATGGGAAGAGTCAAGGGATCCAGCTGCCAAAAAAGTATCAGGCAGACCTCAACGTGTAAGATACAGGGTAATCCAATTGTAAGGAAAAAAACCCCAAAAAACCTACAGGAAACTGAGCTGTGTCCCTACTGCTAGTCAAGGACTACTCGTTCTCAATGTGACTGCTGCTCACAGTTATTTTTCATGGTCTGCCTGTGGTTTGCCTTGGCTGTGCTATTCTGTGGCTGAATCCTACCTGCCAAGTCAGCATCCCTTCTGGCTGGCAGCAGGAGCTGGCTTGTGCTCCTCCAGGCAGCCCAATGCTGGCCCATTCTGTTGTGGGGAAAATGGGAGCTGTTTGGAGCAAGCGCACAGTGCTTCTATGGTCTGCTGTTTTCTATCTAAGCTTCAGGCCATGGTTTTCAGAAGGCCATGGTTTTTAAGTCCCCAGTGTCTCAAAGTTGTTTTTCTGCCTTTGTTTCTTGAGAAGTGCTAAGTATCCTTTGACTGCTCTCTGAACTCTTTGTCATAGATGCCTAAGTTAGTGTACGCTTGTTGAGTGCTAGTCCAAGAACACTGATATTTATTCCCCTATTTTTTAGAGAATGAGGAATGGCTTATTGGTAAAATAAATAAATAAAATTTAAAAAGGGTCTCAGCTGGGGGAATAATTACTTTTCTTACAGCATCCTGAGTGTGTACCTCTGGCATGGTGTACAAACCCAGGCTTTTTCCCCTCTCTCTTCTCCAGGCTGTCAGCGCTCCATAGGCTTGTCCAATGGGAAAGCCAAGGTGTGCAGCTACAGTGGATGGTATTACTGCAGCACCTGCCATGTGGATGACAGCTTCCTCATCCCTGCACGGCTGGTTCACAACTGGGACACTTCCAAATACAAGGTAATCTCCCTGCAGGTTGGCTTGCTAGCAAGGGAACTGAATTGCTCTTTAGGTAGAAACACAGACATTGCAAGAGGTTGAAGGTTACAGTCATTGACTGCTAATACTGTCGTCTTTGTCCCTCTTGCCAGAATGAGCCACGCGCTCTCAACAAGACATGTTTCCATCACAGTTTCCTTAGCAAGGCCTAAGGGATTCCTCCACAGGAGCAGCCATGCTCCTTCTTCTTGGTGCGCCTCCATCTTTTCCATCATCGCTTATCTGGTTGTTCAACAGACAGGAAGGGACAACAGTGAAACCTCTCTTTTAGCCCTATCTTTGCAGTTATTGGGCCCTTGAGGACTACTTGTTCCATGAGCACTAGGGACTATGGACTGGCACTGCTTGGTGGTGAATGCTAAATAGTGGAAATGCCCACAGGAAACTGGCATACCCAAACACGGTGTTTGCGAGGCCCAGTATGTCCTGTGTCTTGGCATGAATATTTCGAGGACACTAGAAGGACATTGCTATAGCACTTGTTTGGACCAGACAGCCAAAAATAACATAAAGAGAAAATTCTACAGTTGTTCACTTGCCACACACACAGCTTTTCTAAAACTTCTGTAATCTGCTATTTGCTGCTGCCTTGGTGGCTGGTTGCTAGATAAGGGCAACTGATTACATGCCTCAAAGCATTATGCCGGCAAACATGGTAGCAGTGCTGTTTTGCCATCTCAGGGAGCATATGCTGAAACAGTAACAAACTCCTAAGGAATCCAGACTATGCTAGAGCCTCAGGCCTAGCAGCCACTGTTAGGAGAGGCTGTTTGATGTTTTGTGTCTGCGAATATTATTATTATGGGCTATTTGAAAAGGAAAAAAATAACCAGTAAATGCCCTATTAGAGGAAAAGCAGCTCTCTTGAAGAAGATTTGTCAGAAGGGGAGATTATTAAAAGGTAGCCAGAGCCTGCCATCAGGAAGATGATAGTCTTGCGCCATGAAATGCAAGATTCTTCAGAGTTACAAGGCTCCTATGTGTGGAGACAAAACCAACTCCCTTTCCTAGAAGCTAGGACTAAATATTTTAAGAGTTCTTTCTTTGGATGCTTTACCAAGGACTAAACTTGCTAGCCCATGGTAGTATAGGTAGCCATGATATGGGGCAAGTGGATGATAAGGCAAAGATCTCCTATCAAGCTGTCAGTAATACTGCCAAGCAAATAAACTGTTTTGTTTTCTAAACCTGCAGGGTAAAAACTATGCTCTGTTCCCTGTGGTCTTGGTGTAGGCAGCTGAGGCACAAAAGGAAATGGGACTTTGAAGTTTAAGCATTCACTGAAAACTTAATCTACTGTAATCTCACTGTACTAATGAGAAGTTATCAATTTGCACTTTTTGTAGACAGGCAGATCAGCTATGAGGTGGGTTGGGAGCACAAGCAAATTCTTTGCAGATACTTTACCGGTCTCTGTGCCAAAGTGCTCAGAGAGGTGGATTTAAGAAAGGAACAGCATCCCTTAGGTAGGAAAACATTACAGCATCCCCAACTATTAGAGCAGAAACTAAGGCAGGGAGGGAAGGTGAAGAGGACGACATGTGCCACGGTGGCAGTGTGACAACTGAGCTGTGATCAGTGGTTGGATCTCCTCAGCTCCATCCCATCCATGTATAGCATAAAATAACAAGTAGTTCTTGTTACTTTTGTGAAATCTTTGGGGTTTTCCCCTTTCTGTTCAATTCTGTATACACGTGCTTTTATTTCTGTCCCTGCTATGCCTCCGTGGGAACTAAGCAGTACTTTTCTGAGGTAGAGTACGTAATTGCCTGCACTTTTACATCTGCATCTTCTTTCTCCATTCGGAGATAAGGTCTGATGTTTATTTCTTCTGTATTGTCTAAAAAGCAACTTAGTGCTGGCTGCTGCACTTCATAGTTGTAATGAAGCTGCATGATTCCTTAGTAGTGTATTGATTAAATGTGTGGATTTGGCAAAGACAGATCTCTTGTCCCACTTCCTTGAGGTGATTTTGGTAGTAATAATTTTCTTTGGGTTCATTTTAAAAGGAAGGTCACTCAATTTGTTAGCTTTTCACCTCCCATAATTGGCCAGTGTGCCCACACAAAGCTGTGCAGCAACATCCTAAAATGAAGCTAAACAACAGAGCTTCTCCTAAATGCACAGCCCTGCTCCTCACAGGTAGCGCAGCGATGCCTGAAAGTGCAGCTTCTGCGGGGGTGACTTGCTCCTGGCTGGACTCATCGCACACCCCAGAGAGGTCCTGCAGGAAATAAGTACATACCACATTTGATGGTCAGAACTGAAAGAGGGCTTCAGTCTTCAACAGCTTTTGTGTTTCACACAGTCTGAAATGTGCCTGTCGGTCCACCAAATGGAAGCAAAGTGAGTGAGAGTTTGAAAACCTGCACTCCTTCTCACTGCTACCTTTTCCCTGCCGCTGCAGGGGTTTCTGGGGTCTGTCCTATCTGCCTCTGGCAAAGCAAGCACCAATAGGTACTCTAGGACATGAGCTTTTATGATAATACAATGTAATTGGGTGTGTTTCTCTTCCATGTTTCATGGACTCCTAGACATCTGAGCAGCAGCTGTAAACTGTTGCATCAATTAAGTAAGTTTTGCAAGTGGAGAGGTTGTTGTCTGCTTTTGGCAAGATGCGTCATGAAAAAACAGAAGTGGTAGAAATCCGTTGTGTCTTCCCATACCCAGGATCTTGAAAAACAACAATGCGCTTAACACCTGAAAGCACATAGGTAGGAAAAGAAAAATCCCCTTGACTGCAATAAAAGCTCTTTGAAAGGACTTGGCAGTTAGGCATGTTTCTTCTGTCATAACCAAAGCAGCAGTTCAGTCCCCAGGTTCACTGTTTTTTCCTGTCTCCCTGCTGTTTTCGTATTTTGTGTTTTTCATGTGTTTGTGAGAAGGGAAAAGAAAAGAGGCAATCTTGGGAACATCTTTTCTTCCTTTTACTTAGGCCAACTGCTTTCCCCATTTGCATGCAAAAACCAGTAAGTATTGCTGTTCGGTTCAGGTGGCGTCCAGCCTGTGCAAAATGCCAGAGAAACACAGCAGGAAATTAACTCACTGTGCCAGGAGGCTTCAAGGGAGGCTGACTTCTGGTAAATTGAATTCTGAACTGTAAGTTTGCAGCCTCTAGAAAAGAGAGGTCTGGAAATGTTAGCATCCATCCTTGCATGACATTTAAAGCTAAAACCCTGTTGCACTTTGCATCTTCTCACTCCTTCTGGCTTATTTAATAGGATTGTCTAGTCTGCCTGGTAAATTGGAGGACTGTGAGTATGCTATGTGAGTATGCTAGTCATGTACTAGAATATTGGCTGATAGCAAGCTGAATTATTATGACTGCCTGACCCTTCCCATTATACGACTGCATTTCAGCTTCTTGTAACTTTACTGTGGTTGGCAATATGGGTTAATGTTTTACATGACCTGTGTGCCTGTGTCAGGCATGCAGAGTGAACCTACACCTACCTGTCAGCCAGCCAGTGATGCTGGACAAAGCTACTTTTCCTGCAATCAGCACTCTGCAGGTACATTGTATTGGCAGGAAGAGAGAAAGGTTTGCTTTGCTCCTCTCTCCTCAAAGGCTGCATTCAGACCATGCAGCACCAGAGCCACACGATAATACTTCATCATCATAGTGTGCATGTTTTGCAGAGTCACTCGGGTGACCTCAATTCTGGCATTTTTTTTGTTTCTGTGCTCTTAACGTTGCAGCCTCCGGAGGGTTGCCCCGTACAGGGTACAAGTGTGCGCAGGCATGGGTGTAGTACTTAGACAGTAATCACCCTCTGGTTCCTGAGACAGTAGGGCAGGTGGATGAGGAGCCCATCACTTCAGCAGGGGTTTAAGGCAAGGAAGTAAGACTACAAGGAACACTGGGCACCAGGTCTTCCTGACAAGAGGTGCTAGTCGCTGTACCAAGCATTCATGTGCCTCCTAGGGAATCGCTGAATATGGGGCTTAATTTTCCCCGTGGTGGAAGAGGAATCATATTTGCTATAGATAGAGCAGTTGGCAGGGGATTGATGAGATATTACAGTCAAATAGTTTAATGATTGTATGTTGTGGTTTAACCCCAGCCAGCAACTAAGCACCACGCAGCCGCTCACTCACTTCCCCCCCACCCAGGGGGATGGGGGAGAAAATTGGGAAAAGAAGTAAAACTCGTGGGTTGAGATAAGAACAGTTTCATAAGACAGAAAAGAAGAAACTGATAATGATAATGACAACAGTAATAAAATGACAACAGTAATAATAAAAGGATTAGAATATACAAGTGATGCACAATGCAATTGCTCACCACCCGCCGATCGATGCCCAGTTAGTCCCCGAGCGGCGATTCCCCCCGCCCCCACTCCCCCCAGTTTATATACATCACATGGTATGGAATACCCCGTTGGCCAGTATGGGTCATCTGCCCTGGCTGTGTCCCCTCCCAACTTCTTGTGCCCCTCCAGCCTTCTGGCTGGCTGGGCATCAGAAGCTGAAAAATCCTTGACACTTTAGACTAAACATGACTTGGCAACAACTGGAAGGATCAGTGTGTTATCAACATCCTTCTCATACCTAGCTCAAAACCACAGCACTATACCAGCTACTAGGGAGACAATTAACTCCGTCCCAACTGAAACCAGGACGTTGTAAAAGCAGGTTGTTTAACTGCAGTCTCTTTCATGTGCTGCAGTTAGCATGTCTAATAAAACATCAACGTTGCTAGTGTTAGAAAACTTGACATATTTGGGGTTTGTAGGGTTTTGTTCTACAAAATCCAAGTTGCCAACACAGCATGTTACCTGTGCTTTCATTCAGACAGCACAATTCCTTGTATGTGCATTATTTGGGG
>VYZV01028760.1:51383-86477 GCA_013401275.1 Pandion haliaetus | reverse complement strand
GGGGGAAAGGGAAAATAAATTAGTGGGATGTTTGATACAAATAGGTGAAGTATTTAGTACAGCTTCAGGACCTGGGAAACCTGTGGAGTTATGGTCTGCTGCATTTAAAATTACACATTGTGTTATCTGTGTAGGTATTGGTGGGAAGGCTGGCTTTGGCATTATTTCTTATAATTTTATTATGCATTGTGAAAAGGTTAGATTTGGAGCTAGCTTTCCCTGTAAGTAGCTAGTGACTCCTGTAGCTAGTAACTTGTGCTGTTTTTGGAAGTGGTGCTATTTATAAGGATGTATATTGCTTTTCCCTACTTCCTACCTTACAGCAGCAGAAGGGAAATAACGTCTTAAATCTCAAGAGGCTATGGTGTGCCCTTTCTCCTTTTGTTAGCCTAATTCATCCCTCCCTCCACTCAGTGTAAACAGTGTTTAAAGGTCCAGGAGGACTAATTGAATTGTGGAACTAATAGTATTTCTATAGCGCAGTTTCAAGTGATTTGCAGCTCATTTCAGATAATCCCATCTTCTCTTTTCCAGCTGTGATAAAATGCAGAAATAAGGAATGAGAGGGAATTTGGCCGCCTTGCCTCAGAAACAGGAGTATCTTTTCTAGTGGGAACAGAAGTCCCGTTAATTTATCAAGATTACAGTAGCTCTTTGCAGGTGGAGATAGAACAGAGCACTATCATGAAAAAGGCATAAGAAAACTTTCTTGCAGGTGAAATGTTGGGAATGATACCAGTAAAATTCAACTTTATTTATTTGTATTTAAAAAAACAACTTGATAGATATGCTTCTGATTGTTTTCTTTTTACATAATTTTAACCATACTGGCTGAGCATGAAGGAAATGGGAGTAGTAATTTACACTGGAGTTCTATACCCTGGGATAGTACAATGTGATTGGATTTGC
The DNA here is from genome assembly GCA_013401275.1 of Pandion haliaetus. Taxonomy (NCBI): domain Eukaryota; kingdom Metazoa; phylum Chordata; class Aves; order Accipitriformes; family Pandionidae; genus Pandion; species Pandion haliaetus. The sequence continues at coordinate 85,568 of VYZV01028760.1, read as the reverse complement.
AGTGTGTATGTTTCCTTTTGTAATTTTGTGCTTTGGCACTTACCTAAGTACTTGCTTCTTGTCAAAAAGAAAACAGCGAACAAACAGAAAAATATTAACAGGGAAGAAACTTTGTAATCAGTTTTTAGACTTGAAAAACATCTAGTAAGCTATGTTACCCTGCAGTAAAAACGTGTGGCTGCAAATACTGGTGTACTTTGGGTAAATAAGGAATTATCTCATACACTCAACCTTGATGGGCTTGCTGAAGTTTGACTTGGCTGTAAGCAGAGACAGTTGGATCTCTTTCAGCTCTGTCTTCATCTGTAATTGGTAACAGAGTAAGTTTTCAGATGCAGAGAATAGCTGACAGATCACGGAGGGGAAGATCTAGTTAAAAAGAGTTGGGAGGAAAGCCTGGCTAAACTGGTTGCTTTATTTTTCAGGTATCAAAGCAAGCCAAAGAGTTCCTGGAATATGTTTATGAGGAACCATTGATTGATATCCAGCAGGAAAATCCCATGTTGTACAAGCATGTTGAACCTCTGGCAACTGTTGTCCGCCTGAGACAGCAGCTAAAATCTCTCCGAGCCTATTTGTTCAGCTGCAGAGCAGCAGTGGCTGAAGATCTGCGTAGAAGGTAAGAACCACAGACAACATACAGCACAAGGATGTAGTGTCCTTGTCATGTTGTTTTTCTCCCCGCCCCCCCCCCTTTTTTTTTTTCCTTGCAATCTAATTCTGAAGGTATTAGCCGTTTAGAAAGATGTTGTGCTTGTAGCTGACTTCCCTGGGCAGCTGGGTTATCTACTGCCAAAGAAAATGATTTTATAGGGTCTGAATATGTGAAGCTGGTCTTGACAACTATTAGCCCAGGGGTCACACATTGTGATGGGCATCTTTTACTCCTCCTCAGGCTTCCTGGCTCTGCGTGAGTATTTTCAGTCAGGTGTGATACCTCATGCTCCCTGCCGTGGCATCGCAGCGTGGTAGCCACTGTTGGGACCTTTGAAACGCCTCACAGTATGGCAAAGCAGGAGAGAGGCCAGAGTCAACCACCTGTCCAGCGTTTCTGCCCTCTTATGTGATATGATCCTACACAAAGGCTGAGGCCAGATGTAGTCCCCTGGCCCATGACCCAGCATATGATTTATGTGATACCAGAGCAGTTGTGCTCTTGCTCTGCCACTATCTTTTTCATCCATGACATGGCTGTGCTCAGTGTTCTGTTCATTGGAAAACACATGGTCACAGCACCGCAGAAGTTGTTTCATATTGAGTTATCTGTGGTGGAAACTAGTTTTATAAAAAGTGAACTTCATTTTAGAAGTGCTGTATCTTAGTCCGTTCAGCTGCTGCTGCATTTTTCTAACAAGCTAAAAATTAACAGTCTTCTTAAAACCATCAAGCCACAGTTGTAACCTTAAAAAAGCCAAGTTACTTTTGTCGTGGATCTCCGAAAGAGAAGGAGAGATGTCTCTGCCCATGCCATACTGTGAGGTGAGTGGCACCAGGCACAGGCAGCTGGCTTGATGGTAAATGCATCTGTAAGCATTTGTATCCCCTGAGTTTGTAAGACAAGACTGTGAATAGGAGAGCCACTGCTTTGGAATTATGAGCTGCCAAAGGGCAAGAAAGCAGATGACATCAGTGACTGTATTTTGAGCATGGTGTTTTAGGGGTGGGAGACCTGAATTCTCTGGGAGGAAGAGGAGGCTGCACTAGCATTTTTATCCCAGGTAAGGAGAGAGGTGGTGTGCTGTTCGGTACATAAGCTATGTCATTGCTTTGATGAACTACCTAGAACAACTAAGAGAAGGATTTAGCAACAGGTTTCTGGAAGGCACTGCTGAGTTCTTGTGTCAGACCCACGGCGTGTTAATATGTGTTTGTGTCTTACTGCTAAATTCCTATTATTTGATAGGGTAGCTTACAGCATTTTAAAAATTAGGATGTTTTTTCTTTTATTCTGGAGGATGGTATTATCTTGCAGAGCTGTTTTGCTATTCAGTTACAACTTTCCTATGCCATCCTCTTCAACTGCAATAAAACTAAAAGGAGAATAAGATTTGTGAAGGCTGCCATGCAGAAAAAATGGCAGAAAAGAAATTATGCTTTCTGATTAATGCTGAAGAAAAGAATGCCCTGATTAAAATAGACAGGAGGAGGCATGAGACTGAATGGACTTGGGTAAGAGAGTGAAAGAAGAGAGATCAAAGGAGGCCTAAGCAGAAAAATCAATGGACTACAGACAAAGGGATGAGGGAAAGCCAGGAGAAGGAGGAGATTCAAAGAGGGAAGAGATCTCAGGAAATTAAGAGTTAATGAAGAAACCAGGACAAAGAGGGAGCCCAAAAACCTACCTCCAAAAAGGAGAGATAACAAGTGCTGAGGAAACGCAGAGAAGAGAGAATGGACAAAAATTAGCACAGAAATGCATGGTCTTTTCTTGGGGCGGGGAGGAGAGAGAAAAAACTCCCTGTATCAAAATGAAACACCCAGAATGGCAGAAGGGGAAACTCAGAAATACTTCAAATGCTCCCTTTTCTTATCTTAGGTTCCCTCACACTTTCTCAAATTAAAGCTTTCTGTGGTGGAGAGGAGGACCCCAGCCCAAGAAGGGTTTGCTTTTGTACTAGGGAAGCATCTCCAGTTTGGTAGGACTTGTTAAAAGTGCCATAAAAGCCGCTGAAGGAATGTACAAAATACACCTTAGAGTTCAGCTCCTTCTTGCTCTGTGAAGTCCCTGTTGGGGTGGGTTTGGTGCTGTTTGTCCCTCAGATCTCCCCTGAGAGGTTTGCAGAGTTGGAAAGGAAGAAAAGTTCTTTTCCCAGAAGGAGTTATTCCTTGCTCAAAACTGGTCCCAATGGCTTTGCTTTCTGCGTGTAGTATCACAGTGTGCAGACATTCACTATCAATATGATGGCTTTATACAGCAGAGCTGAAAAGTAAACAAATAAAATACGTGATTTAAATTTCCTTTTGGTTCATCACATGGGCAACTTGCAAGAAAAGAAGGCATTTAAACAATACAGTGATACGGCATTCCTAAATTTAGTACTGTTTCCTAGATAGAAATGAAAGGCTGGGGGAGAAAATCCAGTTATCTGTCCTGCTCTAAACCAATTTTTTTTCTGCTTGGTCTTCACCTTAGTATGTGAATGACTATTAATCACAAGAAAGTGAACACAGCATCTTGAAGACCTGTCAGACCCATATAAACAGACTGAAACAAACTGTTAATATTGCTGTCTAGGGAGAACTAAAAACAGACTGATTAATTGTATTGGCACCTTGCTGCCTTTGGGACACTGATAGAGCTTGCCTTATTAGGCAAAAGCAGATCACTCTGAGGTTTCTTTTATTAATACTATTTGCATTATCATCTTCTTTAAATCTATACCTTGCTCTTGAACCCAGATCGCAAAATGAAGATGGCAATGAAGTTGGAAACTCTTGGTGTTCTATGGGAAGACAAAACTGTTTACAGTGCTTACAAGTAACTTTTTCTGAAGAATTCCAGATGTCTGTAAACCAGGCTAGCTCAGGATCCAGTTGGCTTAAATGTGGAAATGTTATTTATAATGCTTGGTGTGCATAGATAGGTACTTTGGGAACTTTGAAACTTGGCATCTAGCAGAGAACTCATTGTGAACTTTGAAGAAGCAAGTGACTAAGTAGAAAGAAAGGGGGAAAAAAAAAAAGGAAGAAAGGAAAAGAAGCAGAAGAAATCCTAAAAGTAGCTAGAAGGGTCACAATAAAAGTGGTCTTCATCAGTTATAATGATTTGTTCTCACCTATTGCTGCACCAGATTCTAAGCGCTTTTTGCAAGGGGAAAAAAAAAAAAAGGAACTCAGACTTGGCTGGGAGGAGAAATAAGGCCCTCCACCGGCGCGTATCAGCAGCATTCCTCTGAGGTTAGCCGGCTGAGACTCCGAGCCTGTTGCTGAGCTCCCTGTTTTACAAGGGACGTTTTTATGCCTCGTTTGCTGTGGCTGTCACCTCAGTATTGCAACAGATATAATTTGCCTCAAATGTCTTTACTCAACAAGTTCTCGCTTGTTTTGGTTGCCTTGCTTGTGTGGATGCTGTTCAGGCAGAAACATACAAGACCAAAACCTAGAGCCAACATGGAATTAGTACAAGTGGAGCTGTACTGATCCCACCACCACCTGCAGGTTGCGGGATGACAAATGAATGGCACAGGCAAACGAGATGGAGTCAATAAACTTGATAGTTAGGAAAGAGCGAAAATCTCAGAGTCCGTTAAATAATGAGGTTATTCTGTGAAGCCATGCTGAATGATGCAAGTTTTATTCTGGTTTTGCTTTCTTCCTTTTATCTCTAGATGTAAGACACACTAACAGTGTGTCCATATGCCACAGCCTGTTTTCCTCTGTTCTTGTCATGGTTGAAGGCTCTTCAGGTCAAGCAACTGTCAGAATGATTTTTTGGAAAGTCTTCAGGCACCTCCATGTCTACTGTAGGGTAGGCTAACCCAGGTCAACCTGGGAGCTCTCTCTGGGCTCTCTGCTCTCTCAGCTATACACCTAAACTTGCAGTTGAGGTGCTGCTAGCCCAGATATTTTAGACAGATGGCAGTGGCACAAGGTAAATGTTCTGCAGCACATTCCCCTATACGTTAGCGCTCGTTGCAGTGCCCTCACTCTGTAAGTAAATCTTCTGAATGGTGGTGAGACACAATATGGAAAAAATTTCCCTCTTTTTACTGATCTCTGTCTGATACCATTTGTCTATCAGCTCCAGAACAGCAATACATCACTTTTACCGTAGCAAAACTCCAGTGCTGGATGCATTACTTAGAGTCTTACAGGAAGACCAAATTAGAGCTTGCTGTTGCAGCAGGAGGTTAAAGGTACACCTCCGGTGCCACAGACATGTGGTCCTGGCTGAGCCTGCCGATCTGTCAGCACGATGCGAAACAAGCCCAAATTCAGTTATGCTGAACAATAGAGTCCTGTCACTTCCTACAGTGAGGCCTTAGACATATCACTTCTGACACAGGAGTAGATTACTTTAAAAATATTTGTGTGGCAATTGGGGAACCTGTCTAAACACATCACAGGAATCCTGAGTGATCTTATGCAATCACTATACCACCAAATACCTCACATATGTTAAGCTGAGGCTATGTCATCTTTCAGACCAAGGACAACAGAAGGTCATTAAGTCAATGTCCAGACTATCAAAGGAGACTGTTTTCTCCATTTTCTTTGCAATGGGTAGGCCATTTGGAGAGTGGAAAATCCCAAAGCAGGAGAACAAAGACACAACTTGTGAAAGCGATAGACTGCAAAAAGAAAGTTTGAGCAGGAAAGGAACAGAAGGATGTGGTTTCATAGCACTCAGGGCTCTGATTTACCAGTAAGACCAGCAGAAGAAAATTTGTTGCACGGGTGATTGGAAAGAGGGCAAGGGAGAAATTCATTCAAAGAGGATATCTGGATATCCTGAGGGGATCCAGTGTTAAGACCAAACAACACCCTGAAGTGAGGAAAGGTGAGAAAATAAGTGCAGAGAAGTATGCACGAGCCATTTGTTGTTTTATATAGATCCTGCATGCATGTAGTCATTGCAGTAGCTGAAATAAAGTGTGCCTGTTGATGGAGCTCTTACAAACAGACCACCTCTTGGCTTCAGCTGATGTGTTTTTGAAGAAGTAACTGTACATGCAGGGTCCTTGCAGGTTAACATCTTAAAAAGCATTTGGCTAAAACTGTAGGGGATGGAGTTAAGGTGGACTTCGAGCTTTCATTTCAACTAGGGGTAACAAACAGCTGGAGCAACAAGATGTGTGCCAGAGCAGCCAGGGTGGAGGCAGTACTGCTGTCTGTTCAATCCAAGGGCAGGTTAAAAGCACAAGCCAGTGCTCATGGTAAGCGTGCAGCTGAGGAGCATGCCAGGGTATATATGATAAGTTTTCCAGAGGACAGGTGGGTCTTTCAGTTCATGTTAGCATTTTCCGGTCTAGAGGCGCACCTGCATCTCTTTGTCAAATAGATCAGCAATATTGGACATCTTTCAAAATGGTAGTTTCCATTCACCTTTTGAGACTAGATTGATTTAAAAAAATTATAATGATTTAAAAAGAAATTCCTATCAGATGTGGACACTACATTACATGTGACTTGTGTCGTTTTTATCCCTGTGCTTTTATATCGGAACTTCCAGCAGCAAACTGCAAGGGTTCAGAAGTGCCTGACAAAAACAAGACAGCATTTTATTTTTCTTTATTTCAAGTTAATTGGGGGATCTAAGCTATTTTGATTTCAAAATAAAACCGTGTGCCTCTAATTCTCTGCATCCTGCTTTTAGGAACAGCGGCACTTGATTACTGAGTTTGATCTGTAGTAATTCTTGTCTTTCACAATGTTACCATAACCTTGCTCAAGTAACCACAGAGAAGAGAGAGTTAGTGCACTGCATTTTAGTTGATAGTTTATATACTGGTTCCAGATTGCTGATGGATGATAAGAGTAACTGTTTTAACGTAGAGATGCTTGTGGGCAGTGTGGGCTGAGATATTTAGGAATGGCTGTTCCCAGGACATAACCAGAAGAGTGTTCATACCTCCCAAATGTGAAATGGTTCACAAACACTTTTTTAGCCAAACCCATAGAATTAGAAAAAATCATTCATCTGGTATAATACCACAAGAATTACATAAATAAGTGATGTTTTGTTTTGCTTTAAATTAATTAATTTATTATTAATTTCTGACTTTCAAATCACTGGGTTTCCCAGGGCCCCACTTCTCTGAGCAACTTTTTTGGCTGGAAAGTTGGGGTTCTCCTCTCCCAACATACTTCCAGGAGCTGGGATTTTCAAGGAAATACAAAATCAAATGCCTGAATAAAACTGTAAGAATTAACAACACTGGAAAAAATCCTGCCTTTTCCCCTCTCCTCTAATGCTGTTCTCTACCTTAAATTAACAGATCCCGTGTCAAATGAATTGCAAGAGAAAACCGAGGAAGAGATGTTATTTACCCTGCCACGTGTATTTGGGATAACTGGCAATTCACTGATATCCCCTGTACTTTTAAAATCAACTAGTAACTCTGAAAAATTTGAGCTCCTGTCAATGAGATCAGAGGACACGCAGTTCCTGTCCGTGTGCTACACACACAGCCGCAGCTGTTAGTGGTGCATGCTGCAGGGACTTCAGAGGTCCTCTTGCCCCTTGTCTGGGGGGCAAAAAAAATATGGGAACAGTGTAATCGGCACGTGCTTGCCTGTCAGCTGCTTTAGCTTGCAGCGTGGTGCAGTAGCTTAAAAGTAAATTTGTGGTGGTGTAGGTTGCAGTGCCAGGGTACGAACTGTGCTGGCTGAGGAAATGGACTCGGTACCCGTGGTGTTGTGCCAGCTGTGGGTGTAGCAGCTTCCTGCAGAGGGGTGCGGAGGACGTCTGAATGTGGCTGCGTGCTAGACTGGTGCATCTGCATCTCCGTGAGTCAGAGCTCAGTCATACACTTCTCAACCTGGTCAAACAGGACACTCCTGGCTGGCACATGGAAGCGTGGTGCCAGCTTCCACTCCCCCCTCCCATCCTAGGTTTCAGCAGGCTTTTTGGTACAAAAGAGACTTGGTTGTACCCACCTGCCAACTGACTTGATTTCTTTTGATTGCGATGTAAAAAGAAGAGTTCACTCTGCTTACCACGTTTGTACTTTGGTTATAGTGTCAGGCTTGGGCAGATTAATTGGTTGTAGCTTTAGCAGAGCTGTCAGGGTATTTATTCCACTGGAGAAAAATTACCTAAGCTGATGATAAACAGGCTTTAAATGCAGAGCAATTACTTAGTGCTAACAAAGCATCATGACTACGCACTTTGTCCAAATGCAAAAAGCAAAGTCTTATCAGTGGTTCTGTTTGCAGGACGACACTAAAAGATAACCTTTGTTTGTGCAAATACTTACCTGATAAGATCATCCGGAAAGGGAATGGATGAAATTTTTGGTTCTATCTTGCCTGAAGGTTATGCTTCAAAGTAGCAAATAAAAAAGAGCAATAATCACAAACAGAGAATGCTCAATTCTCTCTTTTAGTTGGACCAAAAGTCTCTGATGGGGGGGTTCTTTCCTGCTTGCGTTGATTGCTTTTATTTCTAGCACATAACAATAAAGCAATTTAGAGACCTTTAACCAATAGGACTTTGGATTTCATTGTTCACAGGAACTGGCAAAGCTAGAGGGCTGGTTAGCATTGAACTTGGTTTGTTCACTGCAGGCTTAACCCTGACTGGTAGCCAGGGTTTACAGCACAGCAATCCTCTGACTCACAACTGTCCTGTTTTGCATCGATGGTGAAACTGGTCCGGGAGTTTCCAAACTGTGAAAGCTTAGGAGGTGCTTTTAGTGGGACGTGTACTCAATACCATTTGCCACTCAAGGGTCACAGGTCACATTCTGAAGCAGCAGAGGTTTGAGTTTTTATTGTGATGAGTCTTAACATCTTGCATTTGACCTCTGTCATGCTCACTCTTGTTTTTTTCTGCGTTAAGATTTGACTGAAAGGACACTGTTTATTCAGTGGTCTTAATTGACCAACTTAAAAAAAATCCAGTTCATTATAGCACATTGATCAAAAGATTTACAAAACTGACATCGTTTATTTTGCTTTCGAATAACTTATCAGAGATTTCCCATTTGGTGTTTGTAAAGGACCTTTATATCAAGGGAAAAATAAAATGCAAGCACGTGTTTTGGTCTTTTTGGATCAAGGCCTTATCTTAACCAAAGCGTGCTCAAAGCTCCATCTCATGCAGAAAGTAAATACATATTTTCTAGTGAAAAGTTTCTAAGAGTAGTTATTTTAGCCTGCTCTGTGGTCTGTGTCAGATTTTTAGACACAAATGTGATTTTAGGTTGATTTGGATGCCGTGTAGTACTTTGTCTGGATGCTAATGCAGTGGCAGGGCGTTTGTGTGAGCCCGATCTTGCCTGCTGTACTCTACTGACTTCGGCTTCCTTTGGCCAACTTCAGTTGCAGCTGACAGGATAGAGATGGCAGAGGCATTACGTTCCTGAGGAAGTGTCTGGGTTGAGAAGCAAGAGGCTCTGAATTAGTCCTGTGTGCCCCCTACTGAAAAAGACTTTATATAAGCCATCACCTCATTAGGCTCAGAGAACCTGTGCAGAGAAGCAAGCTGTTGGAAACCAGCTGCCATTCATTTTCTTGCTCACTGGACTACTTGGTCTGTGTGGATTTTTTGCCCCAACTGATTTGCTTGCATTTTATGATGAGTTTTTTTGAAAATGTGTTTGAATGTGGTATTCTGGTGCCTCTTATGCTCTTGTTCCCCACCCACTAGGGGCTGACAAAACTGGCAATAAACAGACGCATTTTTGGGAGGTGGCTTCACAATGTTGAGGCAGCTGTTGAGTTTCGCTTTTTCTTTCTGAATGGGACTAGTAGAAGTTTTCTGGAGGAGATCTTAACTGCAGTCATGCAGCACAGCAGGATGTGTTTTTTGAAACGGCTGCTCAGCTCACCACAGGTGTTGTGAGGGTGCATCATTTATATTTTAAATGATCAGGGACTGAGCTGCCTACTTTTAGGCAATTTCAGTGGTTTCACACCCGTGGAGCTCTGTGCTCTCCACCTTTGGTGATGTGGGCAGGTGTTGAGGGAGTGTTTTGTACCTCCGCATGTATTGGGAACTATGCAGGAACTGGTCCGGTTGCTTCATAAGAAATTTTGGAAATGCTGTTGTACCCGTGAGCTCTGGCTGCTCAGCTGTTTTTCTGTGGCCCACCACAACCAAATTGTGATTTTTCGAGTCGGTAGGAGGACTGCAAATCTGAAGCTGGACCAGCCTTACTTGCTGAGGGTTTTTTAATGCCTCAGTTTCCATAGCAATGGAAATAAGCACTTCTCTCCCTTGTGTGCCGGGTATATAAGTGTATATGTGTCTTGCATAAGACTGGGAGGGCAGTGCCTACTTTTTTTCCTGGAAATAGATCTGGAAGGGAAGAGGGTGATGGATGCTGGCTCTGCAGAGCTGCTGCTGCAAACTAACGTTTCTCAGGGAGGGGGACAGGTACAGGGAGAGGATGACTGTCACCAGGGCCTGCGCTGGCTGAGACACCCCACCCCCCCAACAAAGGAAGTCCCTTGATCATGAGTTTGCTTTTCATCTGCACACTTTTTATTAGGAGTTAGAACTTGCAGGAAATAAAATGCAGTCCTTGAAGGCAGGGGAACGTGATGTTAGTCATCGATATTAGTCATTGACAGTTTCTGCCTTATGGGCTATTCAGGCTATTTCCTGAAAAAGGAAATCTTTCATTAGCTAATTATTTTCCTTAGCAGTGCTGTAAGGGCATCAGCAAATAATACAGCTCCTGGCAAAGCTGCCACACTGTTTAGTTGCCTGCCTGTGTGATCACGGGAGAATGATGGGGAAATTTTAATGAAAGAAATTCTGTCAGAGCTGAAGAGTACTAATGGCTTCAAAATGCCGTTCAGAGTTGACTCCTTAGCAATCAATTTTAATAAATCCATGTGCAAATGAGGAATCCCAATGCCATATGTTGTCTAATATCTGGATTTTGACTGTTTTCTAGTGGTCTTTGACATTGTGCGAAATGTGTTATGAAGGTGTGATGCAGCAGAGCCACTGAAACACGTTCACCTCTAACAGGAGCGGTGGTATAGCCTACAGAACTGAAAGGGGAAAATGCAGTATCCCAGTGAGACTGCAGCTGAGAATTAGGTGGGTAGAGCAGGCATGCTTGGTGAGTCAGAAGGAGCAAGGGCACAGGCCTGCTCCAGAAGAGTGCTGTAAGATTGGCAGAGCCCAGCTGTCAGTGCCTTGCTTGCAGGACTTCCCCTCCCACCCCAGTAAAGTTTAGATTTTTTTTTTTTTTTTTTTCAAAAGTACAAAAGGAGTATGAGACTTTGTGCTACTCACCTTACAGCAGTGAAAAGTCCTAGTCCCTCCAAGACAGCATCAGTTTAAGATAGTTGTTTAAGACAACCAATGGAGTAGAATGAACTGAGGTGCTTCCATTATTTCTTAGATTCAGTGCGCTGTCAAAGATTGCAGTTGGTACCGATATCCCTCGTGATCTGTGTTTTAGCTAATTACGTTGTCACAGCTTCTAAAATCTCTTGAGTTCCTGTGTACTTTCTCATTAGTCTCATACAATGATCATGTAAGTTCATATCGGCCTTTCAGTATCTTTGGTTTTTTGAATATGTTCAGTGGTCTTTCTCTTCACTGACATTCAGTTCTACCATTAGAAACCAATCTTTACCAGAGCTTTGGTCATGCATGTAATAACATCAAGAATTTCATTTCTGTATTGCCTTAAAACTACATGATTGTAATGTAGGAACCGAGTTCACAATTTCTTCTCTAAGCAACTCTTAGAGTAAAATAGTTGCACCTCTTGAGATATTTGGTTGCTTTTTTTGCAAGAGTGATGTGGTTCTTCATTCCCAATGATACCCTAGCGTGGTGTTATATTTGTTCTGTGTGGATGGAGAATAAAGCTGGTCAGCTGGTTGTTTCTCTGTGTGCACACACAGACAGACATTTTAATTAGATGCACTTTTTCTCTTCCTGAGATGGCAGATACATAGGTTTTCATAAACTTTTCTTGCTAATATGCACTTACCTTTACAAGGTCCATTTTTCTCTGTAATGTTACTTTAACCCAGTTTTTCATTTTACTGCAGGTCACTAATTAGGACATCTCTGTTCAGGTTTCTGTAATTTAGCTTTACTGAACAGGTCTGTCAGTGGATGATCAATGGTCTCGCCTGAGATCTTGATTTATGTAAGGAAAATATGTCTTTCTCAAGTAATTATAAAGTCTATACCAATACATCTATTTCTGTATGCAAAAGGGAATTAATATCCATCAACTTTATGTTGGAAGAACAGTATCTGCATGACATTTTTCCCAATATACTTACTTCAGTTACAAAACCATAAATCACATCTGAAATTAACTGTTACAGTTCTCTAGCAGACCAGGAGTCTTGTACCAAAAACCATAAGAAATACTTCTAATGTGTAGTTTGAATTATTTGTTTTTATTACTGGGTTAATTGTTTAAAGAAACACCTTCTGTGCTCAGGATGAGCTTTCAATGGCTGTAAATGTCACGGTACCTCCTTACCTGACAGTTGGAGAATGACACTGGCACAGCACTTACTGTGGAATTGTTGTGCCCATGAGGAATGCTGTAGAAGTAGTTGGTGCTTACAGGGTGACATAATTCCAGTTTCTGACAAGCTCTCTCTCTAGCATCACTGTTCTGCAGTCTTTTGGTGGGGAGAGGAAATCTTTGAGATTCCTAGTCACAAAGGCATAACACATCCATTTTTCTCTTTTCCAGGATCTTTCCCAGGGAGTATCTTCTCCAGCAAATCCATCTTTATTCTCTCGCAGACCTTCAGCAGGTAAGTTTCTTCGACTAATTCTACCTTTTACACACCAAGCTTGTTCTCATCTTCAGTGCTAATTGTACATTCCCCCTTCTAGCTAATCGTAGCATAAATAGCTTTACTTCCAAGCCATCTCTGTGGTCTATAGTTTAATATAAAAATGAGTTAACAGGGGAATTGGTTAGGGATGAGAGAGAGAAAGCCTAGAGCATCAGTGTTGAAGTGGGGCTGGAAAGAGGCTGCTAAAGAAAACTGTAGTCTCAAAGAGAACTTTGCTGTGAGAAATTTTTCATCTCATCAATGAAGGCTTATCTAAGACTCAGCCTACAGGTGACAAGTAGTATTTATTTCTTTGCTTGAAAGAATAGTTATTCAGGAATTTATGAGTTTGTACAGTCCCTAGTGCAACATGCTTATTTACAAAGTCTGCTAGGCATTACCANAAAAAAACAACACAAAAACCTCAGCAAACCTGCTACACAAAGTTAAGCCAGGCAGTGTTACTATGAGAGATGTGACTGCCAAAGAGGTGATGTGCCAGCAAAACGTCTTTGCATTGATATTGATTGAACTAAGCAAGCACCTTGCAGTACATCTGCCTGAACAGCAGAATTTTATTACGTACCAGATTAAACAAGAAGAATTTGGCAAAAAGCTGAAAAGAGAGGATAGGGAATCTAAGGTGAATGTGCTGCAGTGCTCAGATGCACAATGGAGGAAGTAATGAGGTATTATTAGCTAGCTGACCTGGGCAAATCCGTGTTCACACTTTAATGCCATTGCCAGTGATATGTAATACACATTATTCTAAGCTTCTTCCACTGGTGTTTCCCTTGTCTTAGTGGTGCCTTTTCTGCAGGGTAATGGGTAGCATAGTCAGTTCTGGATGTTCAGTTGACACATTTAAGTGGAAGTAGTTCAGATGCCCCTTAGAGCTGGAGACTACAGAACTGCAGAAAACATGGCTTTTGTTGGCTGGTGGAGTCCCAGGGTAGAAATGATTCCATATATAAAATAAAAAGGCCAGTCATCTGAGGTCTAAAACTGTTTTCAGCATGTTTTGCTATCTCCTCTTTAATAATCAAGCCATGAAAAAGCAAGCTACTTAACGTCAGAGCTGTAGTCTCCCTGGTGAGCCTGTCTATTAGTCCCCAGTGCTTTGTAAGCTGCTTAATCAGTTCCTAACATTGGTAGTAGATGTTTTAGAAGCAATCAGCAGAGCTTATCAAGCACCCTGTGGGAGGGAGGAGGGGTAGAAGTCACAATTCATCCATTGATTTAGCAGTTCCCTTTAGCATGTCTCTTTGTGTTTGTATTTGCAAGACACCTTCTCTTCCCTTGAGGGCCCCAGCCCCAAACTTACCATATTTAGAGGCAATATAATTTGATTACCATTTCTGCTGGGGTGGGTTAAATTGCATTTACCTTTTCATCTAGCTATATCCTTGTTTTCAGCCTGGAGAGGATTTTCCACATTTCAGAGGCTTCAAGTTTGAAATCGGATTGCTTGTTTTTGTCAAAGTGGAACTGGAGTGGAAAGGGGCGGAGGGCCCCATTGAGAAAATGAATCCAACAGCCAGAGAAACACTAATACCCTTACGGCCCCTGCCTCCTCCCTGGTTTGCCCCTTACTGCTGCTTTCTCACGATTGCTCATAATTTTCTTCTGACCTGCAGTTTGGGTGGGTTTTAATCCTAAAAGTTTCTCCTCCTTTTGATTCCTCTGCTGCCTGTTTCCTCATATCCATGGGCTGCTTTTGCACTGTATCCTGCTGTCATGTAGATTGCGTGTGTTTGGGGAATTAACTAAAAGGTTTATTAAAGATTAATGGAAAGATAAGGCATGGTGAGTGAATTAGAAAAGCAGAGAGGGGTAATCTGCAGATATAAGCAACCTTTACCCTGGTTAGTCCCAGCTCAATTCTGATTTGTTTCCTAGCCAAGTCCTCTTTAAAGATCCTAGAAAACATGGGTTGTTTCCTACCAAGCAGCTGAGTTTCAAATATGCAGTATGAGGGTCTGTTCTTAGGTGCAAAAAAGTTGAAATGCCTGTTTGCCAGTAGACGAAGCAGCATTATAATACTATTCTAAAAAGAAATCCAATTTAAATCTCTTTCCAAGCTTAACAGAGCTCCATGCCTAGACCTTACGGATGTGGCAGAGTACATACTTGAGCTATCTGATGGTCTGGGGATGGTTGTCACTTGGATCCATTTGGACAGGGCTCTACTGGGGAAGACCTTAACTGTGAGGTTAAAAGCGGGGTGGAAGAAATTGAAACAAAATGTCCCGAATTTTGGAAACTCGCCAAATCCTGGTGAGGTAGTGGTTTTGCTAGTACTTTACTCATTAACAAATGCTTGTAGTACATATGTGAGTAGGCCTGACCTTTAACCAAAGAGGCAGCAAGTGATGGTCTTTATTTGTATGTGCATGTTTATTTAAAATAAACACAAACACACACATGTACCTCAGCAAGGTTTCACTGCAGGCCAGAGCCCCAGGGACTACATTAAAGTTTACAGCAAGTCTATCTATGGGCACTCCCATGGGGTTTTCTTAGAATCCTCTTGTCGTTGTTGGAGGTGTTAGCAGACAAGATAACTAATTAGGTGCATTCAGATTTAACAAGCAGAAACACAAAGCATGGCAGCTTGCCTATTCTGCCCCATTGGCTACACTTGCTTTCCTTTCCAACCCTCCCTGGTGTCACCTGCCCAGAGAGTAATCTGTCCTGCGTCACCCATAACACCACTGTATCTTTGTTAGCCAGTTTATCCAGGGCTACTAAAGCTTTAAACAGGGAGACCTCCAGTTGTTAGGAAGCGAGTATTCACTCCTGAAATTGATGGTTTTAGCAGACATAGTACACTGGAAAAATGGATTACTCTTATTTATGTGCAGTATAGTCCCCCATGGTGCAGTCACAGTCCAGGGTAGCTTCACCCTAAACCTACTGGTGGTGTGAACACTGCTCTCTGCTGACATTACTAATGGACGTATCACTGGTTTTGCGGACATGTGGACACAGTTCATGCAAGCTGGAGTTAAAAAACTATCCATTCATTTTGTGTGACTAGGCAGCTGCTTTTGGTGAGACTAACAGTTTTGCACCATTAAACATTGATTTGGACAGAAGCTGACTCAGACAAGACTCTTGCGTTTCTTAGGAAAAGTGATTCTTGCTACTTACATTAGATTGCATATTAATGGAAGCTTTTAAAGCAAAAGACTTGAAGTGGCTATTGTGACAGTTCAAAATTCAGGTGCTTAATTCCCACAGAGTCAACTGATGTCTTTCCGGTTTTTTATGTTAAATAGCAAGATATACAAGTGTACAAATATTATTGCAGTGATGGTCTTTACTGTAGAAACACTCTTAATCATGGCAATTATTTCATCCTGGTTGTACTACCCCCAAAAGATATGGTAAAATAAAAAGGATCCATATAACAGCAAAAATGACTGGATGTGAAGGATGGAAATTGTGAGCGAGGTAGGAGATCTAAAAAGACGATGATTGAAGACTTGTTTACACGGGAACACTCAGGAAAAAAAAAAATTGAAGTGACAAAATACAGGAATTTAGAATGAGTTGAATTACATTGAATCACTTTGTAAATACTGTTGTTATTCAAAATATAAGTGTCTTTCATTTGGTTTATCTCCATTTAGTTTGGAAGCAAAGTGAGCTAAATCATATTAAGGCCATTTTCATTCTGAATGTGTATGTCCATACAGGGATTTGATGTAGTATAATTTATCCATTTTAACATTGTAGATAAACTAATCCGTTAAAATTTAATTAAAACATCCATTTACTTCAGATCAACTTTCCTGACTATCTACCTGTAGATGAACCTACAAACAATGTGAAGAACAGTGGAGAGAAAGGATGAACAGGAGAGCCCTATTCTCGCAACAGTATAGCACAGGTCATACAGTGAATATGAGGCATGCATAAAAATCCTTAATGGAAATGCTTCTTTGCAGAACACACAGCAAGCATGAGGAACTTAATGCCACAGTAATATTACTGAGACCAGAAGTTTATCATCTTTGAGAGGATTATGTATCCATAATGAGAATGTCCACAGTTACACTATGTAAGATAAAGAGATTATAAGGTTTCAGAATAGACATATTATTTACTGAGGGGATTAGGAAGATGTCTTCCCTATTGACAGACGGATCAATGATTTCATCTTCCTCTGATGTATATGGTACTGATTATAGCATCTGCTAGGTTTTTGGACTAGGTGAACAGTTGGTCTAACAGAAGCATTCCCAATATGAAAATCTTAATGTTTCTGTTCAAGATTTTGCACATATAAGGTTCCCGAACAAAAATGTGGGGAATAAAAATGAACTTCAGTGAAACATCAGTTCCGCCTAATTTGAGCCTAGTATATTGTTAGATCAGGATCAGGAAGCCTTAGGAAAACAAAGAAACTGTTAGGTCTAGTTCACTTTTCCAGGCTTTTAACTCACGTTGCATTTTTATCACACCTCCTTTTCTAATGGCAAATCTGTGTGCTCCCTGTATTTTCCTAGACTGAGACGGAGGAGGAGATTGGAGATGCTCTTTTTAGCATTTTTGCGTGTGCGAAACTTTAGGTTGATTTAGACAAGTTGTTTCATGAGTCCCAACAATAGCAAAGACTGAAAGGCGATGTGGACTTTTTTTTGCTCTTTACTTGCTGTTTTTTTCAGAAGTAAAACTTCTTGTATGAGGACTGAGTGATCAGAAAATGACTGAGAAATGCTCAGCTTAGATTTATACCAAACAGCCTGATGACTTCCAAGCCCACCAGTGGTGGTGTCCTTGCCCAGCAGTTCCTTTTTATTGATGCATAACAAGGATGGGATATGGCATCTAACCCACACGCCTGTGCAGGTGAAAGCCAGTAGTGTGCATGTGGCTATATTGATTGACAAAACTGGGTTTTGGCCAACATACTTTGGGCTTGCTCTAGTTTTAGAAGTGTTACTGGGATAGGTGCATGACAAATACCCCCCAGCCCACCCCCACTATTAATGCATATAGCCATACTCGTTATCCTGGTTTCAGTTGGGATAGAGTTAATTTCCTTTCTAGTAGCTGGTACAGTGTTATGTTTGGTCTGAGAAGAATGTTGATAACACACTGATGTTTTCAGTTGTTGCCAAGTAATGTTTAGACTAAATCAAGGATTTTTCAGCTTCTGATGCCCAGCCAGCAAGAAGGCTGGAGGGGCACAAGAAGTTGGGAGGGGACACAGCCAGGGCAGCTGACCCAAAGTGGCCAGTGGGGTATTCCATACCATGTGAGGTCATGCCCAGTATATAAGCTGGGGGGAGTTGGCCTGGGGGGTGAGGCTTGGGAACTGACTGGGCACCGGTTGGCAGGTGGTGAGCAATTGCATTGTCCATCGCTTGTTTTGTATATGCCAATCCTTTTATTATTATTGTCACTTTATTATTGTTGTTACTATCATTATTAGTTTCTTCCTTTCTGTTCTACTAAACTGTTCTTACCTGAACCCATGAGTTTCACTTCCCCCCCCCGATTCTCTCCCCCATCCCACTGGGTTGGGGGGGAGTGAGTGAGTGGCTGCGTGGTGCTTAAGTTGTTGGCTGGGGTTAAACCATGACACCTGTAAAAGCATTAGTGCAAACTCAGTTATATCAATGAGAAAGTCTTTTGCTGTCATTTGTTTCATTCAGTGATTCAGTATAAGCTGTATCAGCTTAAACTTTTATTAACCAGAGACGTTTACCCACGTAGCTGTACCAGCAGATCCTTTTAAGTTTAGGCAAGCCCTTTTTTTGCTTGAGGGGCAGGAGGTGGCAAGTGAGAAGGAGGATTAGGTTTTTGGCAGGCCTGGCTATGCTGAGATGGCTGAAGATTTGTCTTTTGCAGTTCTCTGTGGGAGTTCATGGTGCTCAATAATGGCAGCAAAATGCCAAGCACATCTGTGCCATAGCTGCCACAGTTCAGAGTTCAGCACCGTAATGAAAACATTGATTTACATCACCAGCCTCCCAAGCAAGGGTTGACACAGCATGTGTGACAGAGATGCAAGTCCTGCAGTGTGTTACTACCAGTAGTATTCAGCTGACCATAGGTTCGAAGACATTGCTCAGAGCAGAGCTGGTTTAAAACAGTGGTGGGTTTTAAGTGGTGTGGCAGGTACAGCCCCTGCTCTTAAATATTTGGTAGGAGGTAGACAGCAATAGTTGTGTGGGGAGGTGAGAGGTGTACACATTGTTAATTTGTGCAATGGTCCAGTTCTTATCCTAAGGCACATCAGATCTGGACTCTCCTCCCAGCTCTGCTGCAGGCTTTCTGTGACACACAGGGCAAGTAATTTCTAATGGGGTTAAGGTAAAATGGGTCCCGCTTTACTATGTGTATGTTTAAAATAGACAACCTAAGCACAATTAAGTTCAAAAGAGGGAAACCAGTACTTTGGAGGGGTAGTCCGTCTGACCTATTTTAAATATGTTGTGCAATTTGAATACATTAAGATTTTGAGGCACTTAAATAATTCTGTACTTGAACTATGTAAACATGCATCCTGGACCATAATGACACAATGCTAATAGCCATCTTTATGTCCTTCCTTTATGACCTGTGCCTGTATGACTATGGTAACTGTATTAGCAGAAGAATATGAAAATAGTCCTACAATGGGAAAAGTACACAATATACATTTTCATAAATATTAAAAGGTCTGATAGCAAAAGGGCAATTAAACAGTTTGTATACTTTCCTGTGGCTGGCTGTGGCTCCTTTATCACTCATTTCTGTCACTCCCTGGAGTTTGCTAGCACGGAGCTGCCTTTCAGCAGAACAGGAAGCTTCAGGTTAGCTGATACTCCAGGTGTGTGTATAATTCCCCAAAGTGCTGACAGCTCTGCTTACAATTAGTAGTAATGGCAATGATCTTACCGGTGTTTCCTTTTTACCGCAGCTCTGCTGGGGAAGGGAGTTGCTGTCATTCAGAATGGCTCATGGTCAGGTGGAGAGCATGGTAAAGCCAGCCAGGCTCGTGGGGGAAGAGCTGGCCAGGAGCGTTTTGGCAAGTGGCAGCCAGGAAGACAAGTTCATCTGAGTTGGGTGTGTTAAAGTCTTGGAGGCAAAGTGTGGAGATATAACAAGATTGTTAATAGATGTTTTTAATAGCAGAACTGGTTTTTGCGCTGCTTGAAACCAGAGTTTTCAACACGGCTTATTAAATACATGCGATGCTTTTCCATGTGAATATGTAATCTAGGCCACTTGGCATAAGTGTCGCTTTTTAGAATGAAACTCTGTTTAAAGCAACCCAGCAGTGGTGCCAGTGGCTCGCAGGAGCTTCTGAGTTGAGATCTCCAGAGATATTTTAATTTTTTCAGCCCCTAGAAGATGCAGTAGCAATATAAGCTACCCCTTTTCTAGTGCTTTGTACTAACCAGGTTTCTTTAGTTCTTTTTTGCTGTGCAGAAAGAAAGGCCCGGTACTGGAGATCAGGGTTAGCAGTGTGAAAGACTGGGCTCTAACCTCATTGCTGTACTTCATGTAAAATGTCTATTCAGGAGAGGCAGCTGGACATATCTCAGAGAGTAGCATCCCAAGAAACCAAATTTCCTGAGGAAACAAAATAGCGTCTCAGGGCTACCTGCTTGGATGAGAGAAGAAAAATTCTTTTTAGAATTTTTTTTAAAATATACTTTGTACTTAAAGAGTTTTTTTCAGAGTAACCCTAGCCATTTTCTTGGTATGTTGCTTTCTTGTTCTAAAATCCTTCAGAGGGCTCCTCCTCAAAATTCCCTGATCCAGTCCTGTGCAAGGCAGGAAAGTTTCTAATTTTGTGATATCACTCATGAAATAATGTCTTGCTCAGTGGGCATGTAGAGTCAGTTAATATCTTGGCATGCAATTGCCTGCTTAATCTTAAAAAAAAAAAAAAAAAAAAAAAGCAGCACATACATACTCTCTGCCTGAATGCATATTTGCTTGTGTGTGTATTTAGAGTCACATAAGTTTTTAAGCTGAGGAAAGTGCTTTCTGTTCTCTACCAGCCAAATTCCTGGTACTCTTTCAACCTTGTTTGATTAAAACAGCCTTTAACCTTTGCTTGAATACCTGTTTCTTAAAACAACCTATAATTCATCCCTGCAACAAGATTAGGAGAACTTGGGGTGTGACAAAATTGACATGTAGCTGCTTGGAAACCTTGGGGGAAGAAGAAAGGCAGAAAGACGGTTGGAACAGTGAGTGTGAAGGCAGAAGTTGTGGGGCTAGAGTCTTGTTGCAAGGCTGGCTGGGGAGCTGGCACAAGTGATTTTCAGACACATTGTTTATACTGAGACAATTCCATCTCTTTCTCACTTGTGTCAGCTTGCACCCAGAGACCTGCTGAAATTTCAGGCTTTTCTTCCTTTCCGTGAGAGGAGTGGGGGAGGGCCTGAAGGGACCTCGTTGTCCACTCTGCCTCCTGCTGTAAATTCACTTGGACTGTCACTGGTCTGTTCCTCTCCCCCAACCAATGTAAAAATCTGTCTTCACCTTGCCCCCTGCCTATATGTGCTTGTCACAGATTAGCAGCATTTACTCTTGACCTTGTTTTGTTTTTCCTTGTCTTCCCAGTGCCTGTTATAGTTAGTGGCTAATTTGTGGAATATCACTTTAATACCAAATTAAAGTGCAGCATGTTGAGTGGTCTGGTTTGAAAGGACCACGAACAGCAAATGGCTCTGCCATCAATGTGGACTGCCTGCTGCTAAGAAGTCAAAGGGACCTTGTGATTTCTGTTTATTCAAATTCTCACTCATTTCTGCTTTAGTTTGATTTATTTGGTGGTTGGTTTTGTGGGTTTTTTTGTTCTTTGCAGTGTTTATCGCCAGGTTTCCTTTCGGGATGTTCTCTGCCCTGTGTGGATGATGAGTTAGGAGGCACAATGTGTGGCTGTGCGATGTTGCTTTGACTGTGTCAAGGCCAGTGATGGCAAAATGGTGTCATGTGTGTTGGAGCCAGCACCTTGTGCTGCTGTCAGCAGTGGATGAACGGAGTCCTTTGCCTCACCCGGTCCTGCCCACCCTGCTGCCGCCTGTACCACAGGCTGAACAGGCCTTTGGGACATCCAGGGACCTGTAAAGGGAAGAAGAGAGAGACGATGGGGTGGTATCACCCTTACTGTCGGGAGCTGGGATTGTGGCCTATAGCATGGCTGTAGCAACAAAAGATGGGGCTCTCCTGAAGTTACTGCTTCGTTCTTTTTTAATTTGCTTTACAGCAGTGCATAGTGACTGATTCTAGTGTGCATGCACGCAGATATTAAGAAATCATTCTTCTCTTAAGTCACTTGCAATTTAAATAAGGCAAGCAATCTGAAAGATGTGACTGGGAGACAAAATGGAGGAAGGAAAGCTGACCAGACCAGTATATTGCACAAAAGATGGGGCAGAGCTGAGATCTGATATCTGCCTCCCTGGGGCCTTTACCTCATGATTATCCTTCCTCCTTCCATTTCCCTTTCCTCTGAACTAAAGATTAATTGTGCATTGAAATCGTAACAAGAATTTGTGGTGTTAAGAATCTGGTGAACGGAAGGGAAAAAGTCCTCAAGGAAATTAGCAGTCCACGAGCATTGTGTGTTCCCTAGATATAAATGACTAGGAACTTCCCAGCCAGGGAATATGTTTTCCCTTTCTTTTCACTGCAGCTTGCATTATCCTTAGCTAAGCATATTGTAGCATGCTTGTCTCCAAGTCCATGTTTTCATCGCAGAAGTCCCGACCCTGCTGAAATCTGTCGCGGGGCGGAGATTCCATTTACCCTTTGCGCTTTAACACCCAATCTCCACGCTTAACAAATGCGGAAAATACCTGCATGTCCTCCAGGTAAAGGCAACCATTGTAGCTTTCCTGCACCCCAGTCTGCTTTTGCTCTTCCTGGCTTGTGACAGAGATCACCTGTGACAGAGAAGAGAACGTATCAGAAAATGATTTCTGAAACAGATTGCACAGTGTAAGGATAGGAGGTAGAGTGTGAAACAAAGATAGTTGACAGCAGCAAAAGAGATCTGAGGCAGGCATTAAGAGCAACTTCCCAGCTATTTTGAGCGCTGGAGAGTTGTGGGATCTCAGTGGTGAGAAGTTTTTAAGCAAGTCAGACAGTCATCTGTCAGTTGGTTGTGCTGCGGGGTGAGGAATAAACTGGAGGTTTCTAGAGGTGTTTTTTCTAGCCCTATTTTCTTAGATCATTGGTAGTTCTTTCAAAAGCATATTTCTCATCTGTCCTGGAGGTGAAGAAAGATTACTGAGTGTTTAGTTGTCTTCCACAAAGCTTCCACCGGTGGAATTTGGAGGGTAGTGAGCACAGTGGTGAATCCAAGCTGATCTGTTCAGGAGATTTTATCTTCCCTTTCATTCAGTCCAGGGAGCACATCCTCTGTGGTACTCTGAAGTCTAGGCGAAGCTGGAGCTTACCTCTGAGCTTGTTGGCAAAAGGCTTGATTCAGACTAGCTGTTTCTGGAGAGGTATAAAGAGAACAACCAGGAAGAGGGAGAAACCTTGTCTTCAGAGGATGGTGGAAAGCTGTGCACAATTGTTGACTGCTCTTTCAGATAGCTTCCTTCTGCCAGACATGCTTGTGACACTAATCCCAATAATTAAAGTACTTTCTATCCCATCAGTATATATAATTGGGGATGCTGAATGAGCTTCATGTCTACCACCCCTTCTATTTTCTCAGTGCCTCTTGGCCTTTTCATGTCTCTTCTGCATTGCGTCAGTGCCTCCTGGCAAATTCTGTCTGTCTCTCAGATAGAGCCAAGTGTGCATCTGGCCTTGAGAAATAATCATAAATTTTTTTCTGTCAGGAGGAGAGGCCAGGACAATCCAGTTGAGATTTGAACCTGTAGTTCAAGGTGGTTTAGGGATTTCATATCACTTAACCCATCCCCTCCAGGCGTCACTTGTGTCTGACATGTAAATCAGACTGGAGGAATAAGTGGAACAGATTGCTTGGTGCTCCAGGAGAAGGTTACGAGGCAAACCTGTGTCTTTAAAGAGAGTGCCTTCTTATAAATGTTATCTGCAGAGAAATACACCAGCCCCTACATAAGTAGTTAATGTTACTGCTTCAGTGTTGGCTTATAAAACAACTTTATCACCTCTATGGCGATAATGATTAACAAGCTGATCTACAAGGGTGGGGTCACAAAGCCATTTGGCAAATTTAGCTTGTCTCACAGTGGCAGTGATACAGAACCTGAGTTTTACAGTATTTTCACCACTTTACCTGGAAGACTAAATGCTGGTGGTGGGGCTCTTAGGCAGAGCAGTAGCAATAGATGCTTCTCTGTGAGGATAATAACCAGGGTTTCCTCCTATGCTTCTGGTACATGAAGAAATTACAGGTCCAGGTCTGAGGATTCAGGAGAGTTGGGAACAATTCTCAGTGTTTATTCCCTGATCACTCAGCCACAGTGAAGTGGCGGTGTTCTGGGACACGCTGTTACATGATGCCTGTGTCAGAATATATAGATGTGGGTAAATTTCTCTTCCTTCTCTTAGAAGGACCCACACTTCCTTCTCTTTGAGTGACCCTCACTCAAATTCACAATATAGACCTCTGCAGGAATGGAGGTCTTACTCCTTATCTTTTACTTCTTAGCTAGCATTGCTGACAGGAGCCCTGCCCTCAAAACAAACACTGCCCTGAGAAAGGTCTGAAAACTGTACTGGTTTTTCTCTCCTGTCCAGAAAGTTCATCGTGTCTGATAGATTTCAGTGTTGATTTATGTGGCCATGAGGCAAAGGTTGGGTATTTCTGTAGAACTGGTCTAATAGGTGGGCAGAAGGCTACGGAGGTGTTACTTGAAGCAATAGTGGATTACAGCTGACTCAGGTTTCCGCACATCCTCCCTCTAGTTCCCCCTAAAGCCCTTGTAATATTACCTCTTTGAGAATGACACAGTCTGAGTTTGGAGGGGACTTCTATGCTTACCTTGTCTAATCAATATTTGCTTGCTTTTCAATGACACCCAGTCAGAGGCTTCTATTATGTCTTTTCTAATTTGAACAACTGTCAGGACTGGGGACTGGAACAAACTCTGACTAATTTTGTATTAGGGTTTTTTTGTGCAGGGTTTTTTTTTTTTTTTTTGTCTTGTTCTGTTTCCCAAACAGAAAGTTATTAAAGGCTGTGAGTTTAGGTTACCATCTCTCTGCATTAGAACTCTCAACAGAGACAAGAAGTTCTGCCACTGTTACCTTGGCCACTTTTGTAGTTTGGTTTTTAATATGAAAACATATATATTGCAGCACTGTGCTCGCCACATTGCTCTCCCATGGGACTAGTTTGTGCAGCCCTCCTTCATATGGGTAAGTATGTTCTCCTATAAGGAGTTTTTGGTGACTGAAAGGGGAAGACAAAGTGACTTGAATTCTCTCTGCTGTGTGTAATGGGCTGGGATTTTGGACCCTGTGCACAGTGCTGCATGGGAGGAGGAGTTTAGGGACAAGGCTAGGACTGGGGAGTGGGAGTCTTCGGAGGTGGACTTCTACCAGCATTGTGCTCGGCCAGGAGAGCTCAGATGAGGGATGGGATGAGGATAGAGCTGTAGCTCAGCATGTGTTGGAGGTGAGGGGAGTGCCTCTCCTTCAGTGCAGGCAGCCTTGTGGGCTCAGAAATGTGTCGTGAAGGTAGAGCACAGCGATACCAGTGAGAGTCTCCTGGGCAACATGTGCTGCTCCTGCAAGTTGTCTGTGGGCAGTGGCCCTGTTGTGCATGGAGTGGGGCCACTGAGGAGGATTTCTCTGCTTGTGGAGGATTCTGTGGTCTATGGCCTTTCCAGTTCTTACTCTCCGGAAACAGCTGGCTGCCTGCATGTTTCGGAAAACATCACCTTGATAGAACAAGGGAACTATGAGTAACTTCCAGTCTTTGGATAGAAGGATCATGAAACCTCTAGGGGGCCAGCAGCCCTCCTGACAAGTAGTTAAACTTTGACTGATCACACATTGCCCTCATGATCATATTAATGTGATGTGTCCGAAGGGATTTCAGCTTGTACCATAGACCCTGCTGCCTTTCATCTTCTCAGTCTTCCTGCTGAATCAGGAAAAACATAACCCAGTGCATGTGCGTTGTGCCTTCCCACCGCCCAAGGCTCTCGCAGCTGTTGCCAACATTGGCTTGTCTGCTGATGTTTGACAGTCCCCGTATTTCCCCCCCACCTCACTCATACAGAGCATAATTGTTTCTTTGATTTATACTGCTACCCAATGGAACAGTAGCACAAAGATATACAGAGAAGATATGATTTACCTTTATTCATAACTTTGACTTGTATGAAAAGCCCATGTTCTAGAAATCATCTAAAATAATTTTCCCAACACCCCTTTGGCCTGTGTTCAGATACCGTGTACCCCTCTAGTTTCTCCCACTGCTGCAGATGCGTCTCTGTCTTTCCCTCTTGCTTGCCGATACCACTTCAGCTTTCCGGAGCTGGGCACTAAGGCAGGTTGCTGCTGCTGCTGGCTCTTCTGGCTTCTCCTCTCCGCTCCCCAGCAGCCCCAGCACCTGCAGCCGTGCTCTGGCCACAGGGATGCTCTCTGCAGTGTGAGCAGGGAGCCTGTATGGGAGGCTCCTCCAAAACACAGTTTGTCCCATTTAGGGTGGGAGATATGTGGCGGTTAGTGTAAAAAGCAGTGTTTGTTTTGTTGGTTTAAATTGTAAGTGCTTTGAGGGCAGGGCCTGTCTTTTGTGTGTGTACATGTGGGTGTGTATTTTTATACAATTCCTAACGCGAGACATGCAGTTAGGAGCTGCAAGTATGCAAAGCTGCAGCTTTCCGTCCTGTGGTAGCTTAGAGAAGTGTTTTTCCAGATCCACAGGGGTGGACAGTGATTCTGATCTGAACACTGGGGCTATTCAGAGACACAACTTGCTTTGGGCCTCTGAACACAGGTATTTTCCTCCTGTTGTCACCAAGCAGCATACCCCAATATACTCCAGGTGCAGCAGTGGTAAACTAACTGTAGGAGCATGGCCCCATGTCCAGAATCCTTTTGGGATGGGTTCCTTGACCAGTTTAGGAAGAGAAAGCTGCATTGCACCCGCCGTCAACTGATGACCAGGATACCATCATCAGTCGCCTTTCACCCTTAATTTTGGACAACAAAACAATTGTTTGCACTACAAAGAATTTGGACTAGAAAACAGCCTTGCTTTTCATGTGTGCTGTAGGTAGAAGAGAATCTGAACTTGGCAAAATTGTAATTTGTTTTAAGCTTGAGGCTTTTTTCTTTTTTTTTTTTAAAGAGGCAGGAATATATTTTTAAGCCTTTGCAGGTGCATGTTGACTGTATTATGTTACAGGGATAAGTCAGTGGTGAAATTTTTGGTTTCTGTTCCTTCGGCATACTCTTAACTTAGTCAGTTTTGTGCTAAATTTCCACATTTCTTATGAAATGTGATGGGCTGCTCTGCAGCTTGTAGTGTGCGATTTCAGTTTCTCTATTTTGTAAACTTATTTTGTAAGCTTATTTTGTAAACTGAAATGTCCTTAGGAAAGGTTTGGGTCAAAGCTTAGGAGTGACTCCAGCAGTGAGAACAGGCGTGTGCTGGGTTAGACTGCACGGGGGCTGTGGAGTTTTGTCACTGAAAGGCTTTAGTAGCAGATAGAGCTGTAAAGAATGACATAGATGTTACCGGCTTTGCCAAGATGGCCTCTGGAGGTTCCCCCCTCCCCGATTTCCCTGATATCTGGATAACTCATTACATTTGTTTAACACACTTCTATAATCGCTTGAGTTTCCTTGAAACTCAAGATCGGATTCCAGCATCAACTGGGAGAACATTCTGGGACTCTGCCACTGTGGTTCTGGGATGTCTAAACTGACCAACCCTGGGCCTCTGGCAGTCACAGAAGTGTGCTTAGTCACAGGAGAAGTTTTGACACCTTTGATTACATGTCCTACACTCCTTTTCCCAAGCCATAAAACACTCCCTGGGGAAGAGTTCCCGTGAAACTCTTCTTGGGGACAGCAAGTCCTTCTTGCTTGCTAGGGTAAATGGAGATGAGGACTTTATTCTTATTAGCTACAAACATGAATGAGAGAAGGCTGCAAAGAAAAGTCATATCCTGTGCACAGCCTTGAGGTCACTGATGAAACAAAATGGCACAAAATTTACAGATGCTAAAAATCATGATAACATCAGTTTGATGTTGCATTTTGTCTTCCTCCTATAATACAGTAAAATGGCCTGTAATTCAGATTGTAAAATTGGCGTGCGTGGCTCTCTGAAGGTATCATCTTCATTGTATGTCTGCAGTGGCCCGAGGTACAAGCCAGCCCACTACAGTGCTATGACAAGCCATACAAATAAATAAATAAATAGAGACAAATAACACCAGCTCCTGTCCACTCTCAATCTGTCTTGCTTAGGTTGCAAGCTCTTCAGCACAGGAAACCTTTTGTGCCTTGTACAGACTTAAATTCACCCCTGATGCTTAGGAAGGTGATCTATTATGTTAATTTGTTTATTACGTTATATAAAATGTAATTTTTAATTCAGAGATGTAACTTTTAAGTCCTTGCTGACACTAGTACAGGCTTAGGGAGTTTGTTTGCAGCTCTGTCTTCAGCCTGGCATTTTAAGCTGAGCTCTTGTGGCCTGTCAGAGGTGGTTGCCGTAGCATGAAAATGCTTTGGCAAATATGTCCGCATTGTGGTTTATTTATTATCTTTGTATGTGTATTTCATCTATTAGTGCTAAATGGCTTCTTGGAGGGTGGTTGTAGCTGTGTCACTTGCTGGGTGACTTCACTCTTTCTTTCCTCCTGTTTATTGAATACCATCAGCTTTCGTGTCTTTGCCCTACTCCCAACTTGTTAGGCTTTCAGACCCTCTGTAATTCTGGAGTCTGCAAGCAAAAAATTTCTTCCTTCAAAGTGAAAACCAAAACCCAGCCTAGGGGAGCTAAACTAATTTCTGACCATCTGTTAGAAGGTTAGTAATATCGCTACTTTGAACTATGGCTTAATTTTCATATTTCATGCAGCAGCTTCTCTGCATTGTTTATATTCTGGTTGAAGGGGATCTTCCTATACCAGGATGCAATAGGAACGTCGTTTTTCCTCTAACACGAGCAGATGTCCTATCTGCAGTACTAGCAATAACATTGCCGCTTCCTGTTGTTGCAGATGTTGTTAGCAGGCTAGAGCTGAAAGCAAAGAGGGGGCACGTTTCAGCCCGCGCCATTCAATGCCATCAGCATCAATGCTCCCTACACACCTTCTTTTCCACGTGTGCTCTTCAGTAGTGGCTATCTTGGCTAGCAGGCAGGAAGTTGCCCTGGAACACAAGTTTATTTCCTTTCTACTTTACATAGGGGAGGAGTGCTTTCAAAGTCTCTGTTGTTGTTCTCTGCCTTGACTTTTGCTTTCTCGATTCATTTACACTAAACTCAAATTACAAGGGGGGTGTTATCATATTTAGGGAAGGGGTGCCTGAACTGAATCTGGCACACATTTAAGTGTAAATCTCCCCACTTTTAGGTTTCAGGGCACAGCCCTGTGCAAGTCTTCAATCAGCAATTATTGCATTCTTTTTCCTTTTTATAGGAGGTCACTATCAAATCCTGTGACACATTTCTATCGCTAATCTGGCAGGCTGCCATTCAGACCACAGGAAGCCTGGGAGAGAAGAATATACGCTTAGGGCCTTATTCCATCTTCATTATTCCCTACACCAGCAGAATTCCTTAAAGTCTCTGGAAGTTTGATCTGAATGAAAAGTATTTTGCCTGAATAGCACCCCTTATTGAGGCATTGTCACAGAGTCACAAATTTAGATGAGTGTTGTGGCTAGCAGTTTAATCTATACTGCATTGCTGTTTTTTCACACCATCACAGGGAGTGCTAATCACTTCTAATGGTCTAGCAGGATTGTCTGGCAGTGAGGGACTTCTCGATTTGAGAGTTGGACGCTGAAGGAAAAAACCGGTTCCCATTCAAGACTTTATCTGAGAATTTATTCATTTTGGCAATGGGGGGAATATTGTATTTTAATGGTTTTCAATGGGAAACACAAACTGACTGAAGGAGGAAAGCCACGGTTCTGTTCACAAAAAATATGGGGGAAAAAAAAAAAAAAAAAGGTGGGAAAAAAAAAAAAAAAAAGTGCTTTGGAGAAAAAGGAGCAAAGACAAACTGAGATTTGTGCATGAAAAATAACAAGAAATGAAAATCATAAATGTGAGGCATCCATAGCTGTCAGTTAGATGATAATATGGAAGACTTAAACTCTTGTCCTATCTACTTTTTTGTGCCTTAGTATATGAATGCATTGTTGTACTTAAAAGGACTACTAATCTTGTATGTTATTGCTTTATAGAGACTTACAGAGAGGTAGTAACTTTGGTTTTACGTTTGGATCATTGCCAGTTCATTGGCTACTATTATAATTTGTGATTTCATGGAGCTATAATTGTTGGGAAGTAACTTTCCTGTTGTTTTAACCAGCAGCACTTAGCTGTGCTTCTGTATTAATAAATACTGTCTCAGTCCTTCAGGGAGTTCGAGTAATTTTTGGGGGGTTCATTCAGTGTTGTCTTCTCATTTCAGGTTATTGAAGGAAAACTGGCTCCTTTCTTGGGGAAGGTGATCAAGTTTGCCACCTCTCATGTGTACAGCTGCAGCCTTTGTAGTCAAAAGGGTTTCATCTGTGAGATTTGCAACAATGGAGAAATCCTTTACCCCTTTGAGGACATTTCTACAAGCAGGTACTGTAATGTCAGTCATACATGTGACTTGCGTATCATATCCTTGAGGATTCTCATCCTCGTGACCTCTTATTTAAATAACTAGGGACTGGATCCCACTAATGCAGGGGATTTCTGGGCACTACACTAGATTACTGGTCCAGGGAGGCCACCACAAGCAGACTTGGAAATAGATGGGAAGAGCTACTTCCCAAAGCCCTGTAAGTCTCAGAACAGCTGTTCAAAAAGGGAAGAGTCCCCAGCAGCATCACACAGTGTGATTTGTCCAAAGCTCTTCTGAGTTTGCAAGGTGTCCTGAAAAGCCAGATGGATTCGCTGGAATGGTCACGGACATCTTTCTGGAATCTGATGTCACTGGGCCCATGATGTACTGGGTTTGTCCATTATAGAACAATAACCATCTATTCTGAAGTGTTTTCCCCATGAAACGTTATGGCTAATTCTCTGTTTTCTGTGTGCATACTCCTCTGTGCGTATGTATGCAAGATTTTTTCTTTTTTCCAATGACATTGCTATTCTCAGGTGGCTACAAAATAAATATAAGCGTATGCCAGTCCTAAATTAAACAAAAGCACCTTTATTTCACATTATATGGAGTACTGGATGCCAGATCAGGGACAGGAGTTGCATGGAAAACCTAGAAGCAAAATGCAGAAAACCAGAACAGACTTGGCAATGCAGCAGTGTTACTACTCTTCTTCAAAAATGTCTTGGATTTTGAATAAAGGAAATTATTTATTTATTTATTTTAACTCAACAGGAAGACAGTATATCTGACAGCACAGCATTCCTCCATAGATAAGTACTTTTCTGGCTGTTTCAAATACACTCATTTTAATTTGTTCTCCAAAGTGTTCAGTTGAAGGGAAAAAAATTGAAGAGCCACCTTTGGAAACAACCAGGACCAGCCTGTTAAAAGGGCTTTGTTAAGAATCTGATTCCCCTGCATGCACAAAGATGTTAAATTACAAGTAACCAGGGACTACTCTTTGGGGATTTTCAGCCTGACCTGAGTTTCAAAGACTGTTTGCACATTCTTTTTCCAGACTCTAATTCTAAAAAATGCATTGACAAAGCAGTGGGCATAAGCTAAACAAGGTGTGCAGCTGAGCTCTATAAACAGTTTTCAAGAGATAATGTATCTAGGGTGCATGGTGAGATAGGCTGAGTTAAAAAGAGAGAGACTAAGATGACATAAACCATAAGATGTCTATTGAGACTGTATAAAAGGCAATTGAAGATATTCCCGAAAGATTGATGAGAACGTGTAAGAGCATTTGGGAACACAGGTTTACTTGAAATGTCTGTGCATTTGATTTGTCTGGGAGTTTTTGGTCACAAAACCATTGTTGGGTATATATTGTTCCCCCGCCCTTCAGCTGAGATCAGACATACCTTGCAATTACAGAGTTTAAAACCTTCTGGAATCAAATAGTATTTGTCAGCAGTTCAATGAAAGCCAAAAGAAGCTGCTCTAGTTCCTGTTTTTATGTGAATTAGAAGCCAGAAAGGACTTCTGTTCATGTTTCACAAATGTGAAGTCGTGGTTGATGTCATGCCAAAGACAGCGGTCTTTGTTAATGGTTTTAATTAAAACACAATCAGCATGAAAGGTTCTCCAATATTTCTCTTTCTTATTTTGTCAGAGGTCATTCTGCTTACTCCTTTTGTACTCCTTATCACTAAACCTTGATTTTATCCCCAGCATTTTCCATTTCCCTTCCTAGTTAGCTTTCCCATCTGATTACTACTTGTGTATGCACATGCACCTCTGAAACTAACCAGATTATTTCGGTTCTGTATTTTTGCTCTTTTTCCACCTTCAGGCTGGAGGCAAGTCATGCCAACAGAGGAGATTGTGTGTTTTACTGTGCAGCTCCATCAGCTGCAAAGCAGTGAGGAAGAAGGCCAGGTAGAGGCATTTTGTGTTTGTTTCCATCTCTTACAGATGAGAGAGATTTCTGAGGTAGGTGTGCTGACTACTGCAATGGCAAGTGTAAGGTGAGGAGGCTAGTTAGAAATAGGTAGATGTACAGAGTAACCTGTGGCAGATGGAATGGCAAGTCACAGAATGTGTGAAGACTTGCAGTTATACCTGAAATTTCTGATGACATGCGTTCAGCTTTCCTTATTAGTTAAGTGTCACACAGAGCTCTGAGTAAACAGCTCAGATTTGTGATTTGGTTGTACTATTCTGAGTCACAGTGTGCAGTGAGAATTGACTACGATTCCTTTTATCCATCCTGGTTTTCTGGAATTGCTGTTTACAGCATAGTATTCACATCTTTTACTCAATACTAGACTGCCAACCTAGTATCCTGGCTGTAGCTGCTGAGTTAACAGGGAAGAGCAGGTGATCTCTGAAGACCCATGTTTTTCCTTCTTGCTTTTGAATGTTGCTCGTTCACTTTTCAGCAGGCTACTAATTCTACCAGCAAACTGGACTGTTAGGTTAGAAATATTCAAACGTGGGTGCATGACAGCTTTTGCAAACTTCACCTCTCTGTCGAATGTTTAAAAAGTGAAGTCTGTTTGGGGGTGTGTGGTAAGTCTGTGTGTTGAGCTGGCATTTGTTTTTCTGGCTACCTCCCTGACTTTTCTTGCTCTTAGGAGAGAAGAGTGACAGCTGTCAGAGAGGCCATTACAATTCAAGGTGGTTCTCAGCTGGCTGTTACGTTTCCATCTTCATGGTCTCTTAGGTCAGCTTTGAGGTGGAGAGATTGTTTCTCACCAAAAATATTCTCAGCAGTTTCTGGAGCAGTCTTCAGTAGGAATTTATGAAGGATGGGTCTTCTTTAGATAGATACAGCTGAGAGAAAAGGAGGGCCCCTCTGGAGGGCTGGAGTTTCTCTTTGGTCAGGTTATTTGCTTGAGAGACATTTTTGTCAGGCCTTGAGCAAACAGAGTGAATACCTGGGTTATGCACTCCTCAGGGTTTGAATACACATATATTACATACCCTTCTCTCACTAATCAGCATGACACATTCCTTTGTTGGCAAACGGTTCCAAAACAAACACAATCAGTTCACTTAATTAGTGGGTCTGTGGGCTGTGCTTGGCAGGCTCTTTACATCCTGCTCAACAATACAGCACGACAGTTTGCTGCCTTGAATGTAAGGGTGGGCTCACAAAGTCATAAGCTTTCTAATGATATTTCCTTTCGGTGGCTTTTCTTGGGAGGTGGCCATTCTGCACAGAGCTTAATGAAAGCCCTGATTCAGTAGTTAAACAACTTCTTAAAAATTGTCCCATCCTTTTGGATGCCTCTTCCAGTCACTTTGATTCCTCTGTCCTCCATTTCCCTCTTTTCTGTCTTACCCATATTTATAAAACAGTTCATCAGGGTTCTTTCTACATTTCACAATTTCAGCATCTTTTTGAAGGCCTTTAAATCATGAGAACTGTATTTAAAGCCTCCTGAATTAATTGCACATTTCATGGAGCAAATTGCCAGTTAATGTAAACTCTCACAGCTCGGCTTTTGCTGGAGCTCTGGCAACTTAAACAACCTAAGCATCTACCTCCTGTTTCATTTCTTGGAATAAATTTGCCCCGAGCTTAAATTTAGCAAATAAATATATAAAATTATCCTATTATATCACTAATTTTAATTTTACAAGTGTTGTGAAATGAGTTTCAATATCCCTGGTTATAAATTGGCTTGTTAGAGCTGTCCTTGCCCATTTGTTAGCAGCCAGGCACTGCCCCTCAAGTTGTTCTGATACTGCTTGTTCTTCATTAACGTGGTGAAAAGTTTTTGTTTCTTTCTCCTAAAACTAAAAAAAAAAAAAANTGCCCATGTAGTGGTACTCTTGTCTATAAAGTGTGGCTGTATTTGTTTTATAACCTAGAACAATTTTTAATAAGTTTTAAATCTTAAGGAATACTGAGGAAAAATACCATTGGAACAAGAATACAATTATTCATTAAAAAGGGTTTTCTGTCCAATTAGGTAATTAAGTAATTACAGTTATAGTTAAGATTATTATATGCTACCAAAGTTTTGGTCTTGCCTGTGGGTCA
>VYZV01028760.1:24630-51365 GCA_013401275.1 Pandion haliaetus | reverse complement strand
GTCAGCATCCTAGTGACTACTTTCACAGGTAATTTGTTGTGTTTTGCTGGTAAAGCTACTTGCTTGGTTAAGAACTATTTAGTCAATTCCTTGCCTTTTATATGGTGACTATAGATGTATGTGAACCATGGAGAGCTGCTCTTTTGTGTTCGTATTCATTTATCAAGGCTAAACTGTTTTCACTTTGCAAAGTTAATTTGTTCTGCTGATCAGTTAAGACATGTAGACCTTTTAAGATACAAACCAGAAGACCCAAGTTTAAAATAGATGTGCCACAGAACAGGCTTGACTATATCAACCAGCTTGGATGCCTCTATAATCTTTGGCCACCATCCTGATAAGACCTATGAATGTACTTAACTTTACACATAGTGAGAAGTCTTACTAAAGCCTCTGAGGCTGTGCTTAGCTTTATGTGCATGCCAGAGTCTTTGCAAGATTACAGCTCGCTGTGTTATGGATGCTGTGTCACCTGACAAAACCAGCTTTGAGCATTTGGGAGAATGCGAAAGATACGTGTTAGGTGGAGAGACTGAAATATGTAGTATTGAGCATTTCCAGGAAATACCTTGGCACAGGTCAAAGGCATCACTCAAAGTACATCATTTTCCCTGTTGCATTGATTAGTTTGTTTTATGCTAGACAGCCTTTCTGCAAGCCCAGTTCACCTGAGCTGTGCTAGTAGTTTAGTACCTAATTTTTGAAAGAGCTTAGCTTATCGGATGTTGATAGTTGGTTCAAAGCGCCCTGAAGTGATCTGCTCAGCACTTTCTTTAAAGAAACTTAGGCACCTAAGTAGATGTTAAGTTCTCTTGATAATTTAGTTTCATCTGATTCTGTCAAAACTGATCAAAATCTTCTGGCCCAGATCTTCCGATTTTTGCCTGTGCAGGGTAGTGCAGTAGTGTTATCTAGAATACATAAAAAGAAAGAGTT
The DNA here is from genome assembly GCA_013401275.1 of Pandion haliaetus. Classification (NCBI taxonomy): domain Eukaryota; kingdom Metazoa; phylum Chordata; class Aves; order Accipitriformes; family Pandionidae; genus Pandion; species Pandion haliaetus. The sequence goes on along the minus strand of VYZV01028760.1, from coordinate 50,429 downwards.
AAAATATACTGGCTGTTTCATCAAGCATTGTATTTTTGGAACTGAATTAGCTTTAGAGGTTGGTTTTACCTGCCTCATGTCAGGGTGGTGTTAACTAGAATGTTCAGTGTAAAGGCAGATACTTATTTCAAGTAGGAAGGTCTCTGCAGCGCTGCCTTGTGCTCTTCCTTGCTGGCTGAACATGGCAGCCATCTCGCTTCCAGTTTCTATTTTGCAGTTTCCCTGTTGTGCCTTCTTCCTCACTCTAGATATTTCCAACTTGCCAGTCAAGACCTTTTAATTCTTCCTCCTCCTTCCTCATGCAAATTGCCCTTTTAAGATAGACTGCTCCATCTCCCAAATATGGTTCCTTGTAGACCAGGCAACAGCTTTTCAATTGCTTTTTAGCCCATGAAAGCCAACACTGCCAACTCTTAAGTGCTCAGAAATTCTAAGATTACCTTAAGAATCTTGTTGTTTATATACTTACTTTATTTTTTTTAATGTTAAGTTCCTTTTTTCCATCTTGGGTCCAGGTAGGCATGTCTTCAACATTATCGCAGAGCTATGAAGTCCAGGTGCCTCTGCCTTTCTTTTTTAATAAAAGCATAAATCCTGGCTTAATCAGAGGATTTCCAGACTTGAGACTTACAGAAAAATGCAAAATAGTAGAATCATGCGGTGAGATTATAACGGTTGAGGGCAGTATGTTAATATTACTGTTAATAGTATTGCCTGACTCTTTGGGTTTAGGTCTTCAACCACCACTTTGTGAATACAGTTCATTAATAATAGGAGAGGTAGAGGGGTGAAGTCCTGTTCATGGCGTGGCGGCTAGCAGAGGCAGAGGATATATGTCTGAGCAATGTAAACACTTGAATCTCTGTGGCATCTCAGCCTCTCCAGTGGTTTTCAGGTAGTGAATCTACCATGTGTAGGGCTTTTCCCCTTTCTAAGGTAACTTGGCTCCACCGACTAAAGTGTAATCACAGGAGTTTCAGATTAAATGTTTTAATACTGATTTTAGTGTCCCTTTACGGATTTCTTGTGAACTGCTGTGTACAGGCCATGTTACTTGGCTTGGGATCTCTGAACTTAGACAACTTGCAAAGTGCAGTACTGAGGCCAACAGTCAGTCCTTAGTTCTCCTGCTGGATGCAAGGATGGAAATATACATAGATGAGTGTAGAATAAACCCCTCCAGCCACAGCTGGTGGGGAGCTGAGGACATGATTCCCTCCTTAATCAGGAGCAACAGAGCTCTGTGAAGAGGAGTCTGGGAGCTGCAGGATCATTTTGCTCCTGCTTGACCCTGCTGCTGTGCTCTGGTGCCGTAACTCAGCCTGTGTAGGATGTCACAGGCTGTCACTGTCACAGGAGGATAGCTTGTGGTTAAATCAAGCTGTTCTTGTTCAGACCCGGCCGGTAACAATTTGTTCTCTGAGCATCCAAAATGAAGGCCTGCTCTGTGATTTCTCTGGGTCTAGCAATGGAGGAGCCGACACTGAAGCTTCCCCCCCGCCCCGGCTGGTGGAGCACTGGTGGTTTTCTTTCCCCTCTAGTGAGTTGCCTGCTTTTCCCCTCATTTGTGAGCCTTTAATACCTCTGACCACGTTGCACATCTGTTGGATGCAGTTGACCTCAGCGGTGGGTGCTGGCAAGGCAGGACAAGGGGCAAGAGATGGCATAGTCAGGGAGGCACCCTGTGGCAAGCCCTGGGTGGCGGAGCCAGGACAGGGGCTTATCCGTTCATTCTCCCCTGCCCGGGGCACTTCTCCAGCAGTTCAGTCTAACTCATGCTGGGTAAAAGGGAGCAGACCCCAGTCCGGCGGTTTTCATTCAGGGACACCGGGTAGCGTGTCATTCAGCCATCCTGGGGCGGCATTACTAGGGCAGCAGTGGTGGTGTTGGTCACAGATGCCACGTCAAGCTGTGTCTGGGCTGGTCCCTGCAGCTGTTCCAGAGGTGCAAACCATGGGCGCTCTACTTGGTGAGTCCCATCAGTGCAGGCTGGCAGTCGCTGTACACCCCTTGCTAGCTGCCACCTGCAACCAGCTCACCCCTCTGCCTCAGTTCCCCCAGCACACGAGCTGGGCTGATGGTCAGCAGTTACAGTTATTTCTGCTGGGTTTGTACCTCCCAGGGCCAGCGCAGGACCCAGCCATGCCATTATAAATGAGGAGTGTCTTCAAGCTCTGCTGGCATATCAAGGGTAGCCCCCATCTGATGAGCAGTTAAATGGAAAGGAAAACTATGATTATGCTTCAAATCACTGCTGACTTCATGAACACTGAATTAAAAATTTAGAGTGAATTTCAGACGTAACAATTTGAGGGGCTGAGCAGAGGGCTCTGCTCTGGTTTTGTTTGGCCTTTTTTTGTTCCTCTTCAGAGGCAAATTTTTCGAAAGCCAATTTTTAAGTATGGTATTTAACCCCCCCACAAGGCATTATCTTAACAAGCTCCTTATAGGGACAAATCAATGTCATGTTAGTGCCAACTTTCTTCCATTCATTTACGGCATGGGCGTCCCTCCCTAGGCAGGCTCCTTGCATTGGTTCCTAGGCAACTGCAATAATATTGCTGCACGTGTGTGTCAGGCATTGATTGCCTTTGGGGCTTTTTTTGTTTTCTAAGTGAACACAGGCTAGTCTGTTTTCCTTTTCTTTGTGTTCTGCTAAAGTCTGTGAGAGTTCTGAAGGGCGCGTCTGTGATATTCACAGCTGAGCAATTCAGAAATACTTGCAGACAAGCACATGTGCATAGCGTGGGATGGTGATCATGCTGGAATCCCTAGGCAAGGCTTACTTCAGCTACTGTGGTTTGCTCTTTGAGGTTTCTTAATAGCCAAGTTACAGGTGGCTTAGTATTTCAGATGCTTGGTGAATATATAGCATCATCTAAAGAAAACATAGTGAACAACCTCAGTCTATCTTCTTTTTACTCTGCATGGAGGGAAGGAAAAAAACCTGAAGAGTTCTAGTCAATGAAGGGTTCAGCCCTAAATCATACACTTACTGAAATTCCTTTCAAGGGATTACTCACTTGAGCAACTGTGTGCAAGGCCTGGCACAGAGGAAGTGGTTTTTTTTAAAATGAAAAAATGGAAGTTAATGTATAAAGCTACAAGACAAAGGGTGGTGGGTGAATATGGCACTGCAGTGAGACAGGGGAGCTCTTTGCCCTTCTCAGCTCTTGTAGGAGCTCCTGGCTTACCTTGAGCGAGTCAGTTCACCTCGTTTCCCATTTGTGAGGTGGGAATGGCGGTATATCTGTCATCCACTGTTTGTTCTTTTCAGGGACGAACAGCATAACCATGAGCTGCTTTGATTCCCTGCTGATGTTTGGAAGCCAGACAGGTACAGCCCGCATGCATGGTCCTGAAGCTGTCCTAATAAGCCTTACTAGTCCCAGTGCTTCATCCCAACACGGTCACGCTGGTCAGTCTGTCAACCTGTAAGGTTCCTAGGAGACAAATAAAACTGTCTCTCAGATGACATCCTGGGCCACCAGCTGATCATCCCTGGTTTATTTTGTCTGCTTAGGGTGGAAGGTCTTTGAGGCCTCTTTGTGTTGCACCCCTCCCTCTTTGGGCACCTGGTCTTACCCATGGCACCTAAATGGTGGTGCAGTACAGAGGAGAAATACGAGTATAATCAATTGGTTGTGCAGAATCTAGAATTACTTGAGCCATAAGCCTGTGAAATACATGTGGGAAGCATGAAAAGAATTTGCCAGAATTTACAATTTACCACATACTGACATGTATATGTTTCAAATGCCCAGACTTAATGGGAAATACTAACACTGACATTTCCTCAGCATACAAGGAATGATTTTATGCTTTTAATATAGAAGGGCTTTTCTTTTGTAACTAGTAATGATGATAATAAGAGCATTATAATGCCTGTCTGGCTGTGGAGAGCTTTGCCCTTTCTCTCTTACACTTTTCAATAGAAATTATTTAAAGGATTGAATAATTCTCTGCATTTTTGTTACTCTGGTGTTCAAACAAGTAAAACAGCCTTAAAACATAAAACACCCCCCATAGTCTCAGCAGAAATTGAGTTGGTCAGGAAAGAGAAAAAAAGAGAGAAAAGACTGAAATAGAGAAGAAGCTATTCCAGATGCCTTCTTAGAAGACTGAAAGTCTGTATGAAAACAACATGTAATGTTCACCAGTTCTTCAAATAATGTTTGAAAAATAGCAAGATGCTGTTAATGTGCAGTGTTGCAGTATCATTCGTTAAAGAAGGAAACATGAAAGGCCTGAATGGCTGTGGGCTCATCAGCTTATTATCAGTGGTATATAGAAGTCTCACAAAAGATGCAGGGACTTCTTGGCCCCTAGTCAAAGAAGTCAGGATTCAGAAATTGTACCTGAATTACCTATGACAACAACAAGGGTTAAGGGAAAGATAACTAAGTGTAGTGAACTATTACACGAGCCTTTTATAGGCTACAAAACGTATTTCTTTCTCCAGAGAAATAAAAGCATTTTGCAATACTGAAGCTTGAAAACAACAGTAAAGAAAAACTGTGAAACTCACATGTGGAGATAGAATTAGATGTGAGGATTAAATAAGAAGTAATCTGTTTGTAGTATTCAGAGAAGGAATATAATTTTGATGGGGTTTTTGGTATCGCTGGAAAATTTCTCGGGAGTGAGATCAGGAATGGTCAACCAGTTGATATTTCCAGGGTCAGTTAAGACTGACTGTATTTGATATGATGAAAAGCAAAGCTATAGCTCCATTACTTTAAAGGGAGTAACTTACCATTTGCACAAAGGTAGAGCAAGATCAGCATTGCCCCCCCGCCCTGGTGACTGGGTTTCTTTAGCAGTGAGGGGATAAAAGCATGCAGTGAAGGCTGACCCACATACCCTCTCTACCTGTCCCTACGGAGAGCAAGAGGCAGCTTTGCTCTCCAACTCAGAGCACCATTCTTCCAGGTTGCTGTTGTGTTGTCATCTGCACTCTGGGGCTGGGAGTACGTTAGCCTTCACCGGAGGAAGCAGAAAATAGGTCTTGAGAGCAGCAGTCAGGGGTGGGGGCACCAGAACGGACCGACGATGGGCACAATAGCTGCAGTGGGCTGTGAGATCTGGGGCTGGCTGTTTGCGCTGCCTCTGGTTAGCGCCTGACACTGTGGGGTCTTGGTCAGAGCTTCAGCTCTCGCACCAGCTCTAATAAATAACAGTGCAGGCTTTTCTTCTCTCTCTTTTGGTTCTGAATGATGGGAAGAAGTTTTTTCATTTTTTCCACTGATCTTATTTTTGAAAAATGGATTAATTTAATTTAAACACCGTCGATCTTTGTTTTCTCTGCTGATGGCCTTTGACTGGGGAGAGCAGGTGTGCTGGCTCCTCTCTCATCCCGCTCCATCCATTTCAGCAGCAATTTCTGGTAAGTTTTGTCACCTCCATGCGTACTAGGGAGAAATATTGAGCAAGCGTAGGGAGTGGCAATGCGAGAGCACAAAATTACACTCCTCATCAATCATTACCCTCTAGCAACTTCCAGGGTACTGTAAATTGCTGACTAACAAGGGAGAATTAGCTTGATAAAATCACCATTAGTGTCAGTTCAAAATGATGTAAAGTTTTAAAGACACTGCTGTCCTCTCTATCTCTCCCTCATCCATTACTATGTCTGTTCATGGAGATCCCAATCCAGCAAAGCACGTAAGCACATGCTTAATTGTAGGCAGATCAGTAATCCCAAGGAAATCACTGGGATATGAGCCCTAAGCATGTGTTTATGTGCTTCACTGGATCAAGGCCATAACACACATTCTCTGAGCACAGAAATGATTAATATCTCTGTGTGAGCCAGTTTCTTGATTCAAAACCAGATTTAGACTCACTAGCTGGACTTAGAAATATGACAGTCAAGTTTTACTGCAAAAGAGCATTATACTTAGTGTCTTTAACCGTCTTTTTCTTATTTGTTATTTGGGGTTTATCAGTTTATGCTAGCTAGAAATGTGCCTCTAAACCTCTGCATAGCTTTCTCAAAGCTCTGCAGTTACTAAAAGTTAGACCATGTTTGGACCCATGCGTAAAACTTAAAGTGCAGCCAGATCAGGAACAGTTTTTTAAAAGCTACAGGTGAGATGCAGATGCAGCTAATATTGCTAACAGGTTGTGTTAGCTTATGGACTTCTCTCAGTATTGCCAGACTGCATGCCAAATATTACAATTTGCCTTATGGCTTCTAGTGTTTGGGGTTTGTTTCTTCATGTTTTCAATTTTTCTTCACGGTCTTGAAGAGAAGAACCTTATTTCTAAGGGGAAAAAAAAAACCATGACAAAAAAAGCTCAAAGCAAGCAAACAAAAAACCCCACTGAAGATATAACAATGGACACTTGGATTCTCATAGTCATTTGACTAAAATAGCTGCGGAAAAGGAACAGTGCAAGGCATTTCAAGACTTCCCACAGAATCACCAGGGCGACCAGCACCCCTCATTTGTATTTCAAAATTGCTCTAAAGTTTGATGTTTTGTTGCTTTCATTATTTGCTTATCCAACTGGAATCTTAAGACTTTGTACCTCTGATACTGTCGTCCTTTTGTTTTTTTCATTTGGTTACAAAGCTGTAGTGACTTCACTCATCACTACAGATAGTCATTTGCATTGAAAGGTTGAGAATATCCAACTGTTTAGTTGTAGCCCACTCCATGATCACCAGATGTTTCATTGTTCCGCAGCCATCTGGAACTGGGGTTTGATCTGCTGTGACATTACCTCCATTGCCTCAGAGTGCCCCAAAAGTAATCCAGTCATCTTGTCTGAGCAGTTGATTTGTTTGAAGTCATAATACCACATTTGAGAACAGAATAGCACAGCTTTGAATGCCAGAAGCTATAATTGTGTTGATCCAGTCAGGTCTTCCACAGGACACAGAGCAGAAAATATCACCTACCTCTGTTTCATTTTTTACTTTGTGGAATGATGACTTCTCCTGCTGTTGGAGTACTTTACGCTTTCCAGAACAGCTGACCACTGGAACTTCAATGAGGAAAATGTCGTATCTTGGCTTTTGGCAAATGCTGAAATGTATCTTAATGGAAGTGAATATTATTACTCTTCATTTACAAACCAAAGCAGCAAACTTGTCTTTCATAAAACAAAATTGTTATCTATTCTGTATGCTAGTTAATAAGAAGATAAGTATTAATCCTTCTAAAAATTTATGTCTGTGAAGCAGAAGTGCTGGGACAGATTCTCAGCAACTGCAAATGGATGCAAGTCAACTTATTTTAGTGGTCCTGAGTAGCTTTACAGCAGCAGAGGTGTGGGCAAGCCAGTGTCTTTTACAACTCCACTCTTTTGAAACTAGTACTCTTTGAGCTACCAGAACTGTTTGAAGGAATGTCTACCACCCACAATCCATATGAAGTCCATTGCATGCTCTGGTCCTATTTTGTCATTCAATTTTGACACTAATTTGTGTTTGCAGGTGTGAAAGCTGTGGTGCTGTCTTCCACTCTGAGTGCAAAGTGAAGGCTGTACCATGCCCCAGGTGTGTGCGTAAAGAATTGCAGAAGAAGCAGAAATCCTTCTGGAGGCGACTGAATATGGATGAAAACTTCGAAGAGTCTTGCAACATGTTTGAGTTGTCTTATCAGAACACATGAGTTCCTTAAGGCAGTGGCCAGCCTGAAGAGAATCCCTTTCCCAGCTGCCAGCTCAAGCAACTTCTCAGCTTAGCCAGGCAGAAATCTTTTTGCAAATTAATATCTGACCTTCTTCACCTGTGAATAGCAGCTGCCAAAATGGCCGTAAAGCCTTGTTGGCTTTGAAATAGCAATGGCTAAACTGCATTTTGCATTGAAGTCCAGCTGCTAGCTCTCATACAAAATGTGGTTTACTTTAAATGCTTTAGGTCTAGCTAATTAAGCACCCAAGTTTTTCTCTTCCACCTCTGGAGAAGACTTTTCCTCAAGGCAGCAAATATTTGCTGCCATGACCACATTAATTTTTATGTTGTTCATTTAGAATTGATGAATCATCTACTTATTTATGTGTATTATTTATTTATTATAAGTCTTGGCAGAGGTTCTGGTGAGGTGTTTCACAGAACCCAATAGGGCAGGAATGATTTTAAACCCACCTGCTCCTTCTGATGGGGACATGTGGTTCCATTTCCTCGTGTTTCCAGGGAGCTATTTTTAAAGGATCAGTGCATTTACGTGTCACTGCTCCCTGAGGAAAGAAAAGTATCTCCCATCAAACCTTATCTGGAGTGCTTGCAAACATAAGATGCAGAATGATTCCTTCAGCTATGTTTATATATTTATAACCACCGCAGTGAACTATTCCATACGCAGATAAGCAGGGGACTCGCTATTGTTTTTGTTCAGGCTGAGTATATTGGTTAAGCTCTGTCACTGAAGTCCATTGAGTTTTACACTGGTTATTCTTCATCTATGTGAGGCCACGTCCTCATCTTCAGTAACATGATGTTGGTTCTGACCTCCTGCTAGTCTCGTGTTTTAAGACATTTTAAGTGTCCACATTGGTTTTGTTTTTACTTCATGAAGTTTACTTCAAATGTGTCTTTAACCTGAACCTGTTAGACTGATAGTCAGGGAAGTGGTCTTGCCCACGTTAGTTAGAAAATACCTCCAAAATTGTGAAACACTAGTTTGCTGTGTTCATGTGCAACTTGCATCCTGCGTTCTCTGCGAGCTCTAAGGGATTTTATACTTCTGTAGTGACTTTGGTGGTGGAGAGCAAAGTTCCTTGAGGTATGGTTCTGCTCCACACACGTGGAACACACAGAACTATTAAACATGGTGAATTACATATTTTGTGAAAGGGGAATACATGATGGATTTAACTGGGGAGATGTGTGTCATCACTGGCAGTATGTTTAATTCATTGCGGCTTCACCTCCAGTGAACACTTAGAGATCGTCCTCCCTCCAGTGCACATTCTTAACTCTTTCTCCAGACCCTGCAGTAATATGTGTATTACATACATATGAAAGCATTCACATATATATACACACACACATCTATATACAGAAAGCAAATATTGTTTCAGGAAAAAAAAGCCAGTCACCTGCATGTGTATTTTTCCTTTCCTCTCACATAGGTTTGTGAAAATGCAGAATACTGATCTTTGCTTCCTATATAGTCTACAGGCTGATGTATTCAAGGCAAAAAGCAGTCTTGATCATTGAAGCACCTCGCTAATTGCTGAAGTATTTTAAATAAAAACACAGGGTACATCATGCTTACCTTAAAAGGTAGAATGCTACAACGAATTGCCTTGTACTGGAGTATAAGTGGTTACCTTTTCCAGCCTCCAGTCAAACAAAGTAGCTGAATCTGAGCTGTCTCAAATTTCAGTGCAACTACTACATATATATATAGAGAGAGAGAGGCATGTTTATATCTGTATACATTAGACAACCAGTGCCTTTCTTTTCCAGAAGTCCTTCTCTCAGTGTATGCTTTGGAAGGAAGTGAGGGGTTTTCCATGTTCTTGGCAAAGTAGCATAGGGATTCCCATATTTAATAAACCTGGTGAATCACGCACCTTTGTCACTAAAATTAATACTTCCACTACACTGCAATGTCTGTGTCTCAGCTCACTGTTCCTCATGTGAAACGAGTTGCTTTCGGCTATCATCCTTAAAGATAAAACATTCCTTGTAAGTCCATTCCCATGTGAAGTATTCCCTGCGTGTTCACAAATGCAAACACTGGGGAAGTATTGTGGAATTAGTCACGCAAACAGGAACTGCAGTGGTACTGGCTGAATAAACAGTATGCTCCCATGTTTTTCAGCATGTGTCACTGCAACTAGTCCTGTGGCAAAGCCAGTAGCTCTGAAACTGTCAGAATCTGGCAGGTGCTATTTTGAATTGGCTCTAGACATAATGGTGGGTCATTAAAGAAGAAAAGGTGGTGTTTTTCATATCATCATGCTCTGGTATTTAAGATACCTTACAGTGCTGGTTCATGCCCAGCTTGGTTTAGAGAAGACTGCTTGTGTGCACTGTCAAAAACCCTATGGGGAGTCAAGGAATCAAGGTTCAGACATTGCAGACTATTAGTTCATTTGATAGATGTCCTGATGCCCAAAGTACCAGTCGTGTGGGTGGTTAGATATCCCAGTTGAATTCTGGAATAACAACATAGCCCATAGCCAGTGTTGGAGTTACTCTGGGTTTGTACAGATACTACAGAACAGAGTATGGTGTTGGCAAAACCACTGGAATCAGTCACGGGTCTGGAACCACTGCCATTACTAAGGGTAAAGAGCAAAAGTGTGTTGTTAAGATATGCTGGCAGCGCCCAAAGCTTTGTGTAAAAGGATAATGTACAATACAGATCAGATTCATTTCTTTAAAATCCAATATTGTTGTAAACAAGCCAGTTCCTAAAATGGATGCACGTTCATTTCTACTTTGGAAAAGTAATATAGCTTCTCATGGTAGCTCTAGGAGCAGACTGTAATGTGGAAGATGCTTTCTTCTCAGGGATGCCTAGCTCCTATCCAAAAAAAGTTATTCCATGTGAACAGATAGGATAAAGTCTTCTGTCACTGCCTTTCATAAGCATAATGAAAGCCTTGATCCTGCCCTTAGAAGGTGTCAGTGCAGTAGGAACAAGCCCTATTCATTTTTCAGGACTGCAAGGCAAAAGAATAAACTGAAACTAGTGCTCACATTACTAACTTTCAAAGGACCCAACTCTAAAAGGACAGTTTTCCTGCAAGAGCCATCTGCTAGCAGGAGACAGCCTAGGGTTCTGTAGGTGGTTTGTGTTTTAGACAATGCTGTACCCTTGTGTGGTTGTCTCTGCTCTACTAACAGTGCTGCATGCTGGTCCCCACTGCTACTCTTTAACCATTCTGCAGCCCATAGCCTGCATGTGGCTCTGCTTTGCAGACCTCTGCGTGGGCATGAGCTGGGAAAAGTACCCGGGGTCATTCCAGATTGTACAGCTCTCTCCCCCCCACACACACAGAGGTGAAATTATGTATTAGTACTTCTAGTCCCATCCTACCCACACATGAAATAAATTTGAATAATAGCATTTCATTGTGAAACAAGAATAAAATGTGCTGTTTCTCTCCTTCATGGAGAAGGAGCTGTCATAGCTGACGGAGGAGGAATTGATCTGTACATCCAGTTACTACTTTTGCTTGTACAGAACTTGTAATCAGTGTAGAAATAGGGTGCTTCACTGCAGTGGACTATAGCCTGACCCTCTACAACTACTTAGAAACTTCTTAGTTTAGTTAGTCTGAGATTATTTTAATCTAGGATACTGTAGAGATCCTTATTGAAGTCTCTTTTCCTCTTTACCCTGACCCTCTAGCTTTCCTTTAGTGGGAAGAAGAACCTACCTAGGGGATGCAAACCGCAGCTTTTTTTTATATTATCAACCTATAAAAAGAGAAATTTGGATCTCTTATGTAGAAATCTTTCTCTGGCTTTTTTTTTGTCTGTCTGAGGTGACGAAAAATGATGGGTTTATGATGTGACACAATATCCTGGCTGGCACATACCAATATGAGCTCGTTGCTGGGATGATAGGAATTGGCAGTTGCGAGGGTTTCCTAGATAAGCGAGAGAAGGTACTTTTTGGTGAAGAACTTGAGTTTTTCACAACACTCCCCAGGCTCTGATGGCCCTGCTAGGAGTGAATCATCAAGGTACCTCTAGAGCTCCTCTTGTCCAGGCTTCTCTTAACATCAGGATACTGTTTGTGTTATAATGGATTAATGATAATGTCCTGAGAGACTTAAAAAAAAAAGCAGAGGATGTCTGTTTACAATGAAATGGAGGAGCTGCACAGTTGTATTTTGCTTTTTCCCTGTAGCAACGGAAGCCACTGGGTTTCCTGGGCTTTCCAAGGTCACGGCCTGGATTGCAGCCGACTGTTGATCTGTATAAAAGAAATGTAATCGAATAATCATCATAATCTTCTCTCTTTTTTTCTGCTGCTCAGCTGCAAGCCACTCCCCCCTCTTTCTCTCACTGTCTCTGTCCTTGTCTTTGCTCACAGTGCTGAGCCTACAGCTAGACTTTGAGCTTCGTAGCTCATTGTGTTGCTTTTGAGCCACTTGTGTCTGATTGTTCTCTCTGTCGTAATTTGCCTTCCATTTTTCCCTTCCCAGTAGGAGTGCCTTACAGTATTGTATATTAGTGTCTATCTTCCTATTTTGGACTTCTGATTGAATCTACTGTTCAATTAGCTTGTAGGCTTAAACTGAGACTCTCCCGTGGCTGTGCATGCTCTTTTGCAGGGGCAGCTGAGTAAATCAGTTTGCTTGTTCTGCCCTCATGAAGTGAGCTCTACAGGCTGCATATACCAGCTTTGGAAGACACCAAGCTGCATGGAAACCCCTCACTTTTGCTCAGTTTGGTGCCTTAAATTTTCAAAAATGAAGAATTTTGTCAGGAATGCTCTGCCATGATGCAGTGCGTTTGTTATTGGAGCTCAAAACACTTGCTCATGGCAGTTTCCATCTTGCTAGGAGCGGTGACCATAAAATTTGCTTACTGTCTATGCTTTGAGAGGGAAATAAGAGAAAGGATAGCATGGAGATGGCATTGGCTTTTATTACCTATATTTTGGAAACTACCTGGGCTTCTCTTCAGCCAGAAGTGTGGTTGCACTTATGTAAGACCTTCAGGACCTGTTTGCATATATAATAATGGGAAGCACTGGACATTAAAACAGGATCGGGTCATATGCAATTTTGCTCCTCCTGGAACCGCTGGCCAGCCCACGCCATGTGGCAACGTACGGTGCTCCCTACCCGCATGCACAGCTGGGTCCAGTGCTGTGGGAGTGAAGGCATTTCCTCAAAGCTTTTAATGCAGCCTGGTTCCCTGAAGGCTAACCAGTGAGGGCTTAGTCAGCATTACCTTAGAGAGAGGGTTAACCTGCTTAAATTTTAGTATTATTTGCTAAAGTATGTGGCTAACTCTTCCAGCATGTGTCAGCCCTGGGCACATGTCCATACTGACTGTGATATTTTAAGTCCGTATTTGACAATGGCAGTGCTGTCACTGCATTTTACCAGGGTAGCGAGGAGACAGCCTGGATGATAATGTGCAAAGTCCTTCCTTACTTGAAAACCCTGGTGTGCACACACTGGTTTGGGTGATACCTTAAAATGCCAATTTCATCCTAACTCCTTAGGGTGGCCGTTAATCCAAATCACAAAGATGCCACTTGTGGGCAGCATCAGAGAAATCCAGGCCTGGAAAGCTATCAGCTGTCTAGGACCAAGGTGTATTAGGCCTCATCTACGTGCACAAGTGTCAGGGGCTCAATTATTTATTTATTCATGTCTAATCCATGCATTAAACCAATATAAATCCTGGAATATACAGCATTGTTTTGGTGGAAAAAGGATTTGTTTCAGTTTTGCTTATGTACTTGTCTACAAAGTCGACCTTGCTTAAACTGAAGTGTGCTTTCAGACTGATTTTTAATGGCATTGATACCTGTGATACCAGGTTAGCTTACAGCAGTTCCTTCTATACTTGAGCTAAGCAAAAGTAAGAATTCATGAGCAAAATGTGTGTTTGAAGGGTTTTAAGTGATAAAGGCAGCTTCCAAATCAACTTTAGTTCAGTTGAGGCAGTTAGAAGCTGGGGGAAGCCAGGCGTGAGTAGCAGAGCGCAGTGGCTGATGATGTCCCTGGCAGTCTGGGCTTTCCTTCCCATCGGAGCACCAGCTCACCTGCAGCACTTGCAATGGATTTTAGCATCACTGGCAGTGCACACTGAGTTTTTGGAAAACCATTATGTGTGTGTGCTACTCTGTTAACTTATTGGCAACATCATTCTGTGTGTTTCATTGTTCTTATGTTTGCGTTGTTTTTTTTTTTTACTTTTGACAAGGATATTTTATAAATTATCTGCAACTACTAGGCAATAGTCTTAATTTATTATTGATGTGTAATAATGTTATAATTTAAATTCAGTGAGTTGAATTGCTTGTTGACACTTGAGCAGGGTTTATTTGGGTTCACTTGTGACAGCATCAGAGCACCAGTCCCTTGTGTATAAAGGCAACTCTAAATAAACACTGAAAAAGATGTTACTTGTCCTTTTTAATTTACCTTCTGGTGGGTACTGCACCATGGGTGGGACAAGCTTTGAAAGAGTGCTATTTCCCTTAAAAATGCTAATCTGCTGGTGAAAGTCTTCCAAATCTGAGCAAATTATGTTATTTACTGTTCCTGAGTCTGAGCCACGTCGTCTCTGGAAATACTGTCAATGACTGCATCGGGCTTTGTGGGTTTGGATTCCCAGTTGAATCTCTTAAGTGTTTTTTGAAAGCCACAAATACCTGGATTTTTTAGAGGTGCTGACCCCCAACAACTCCCAGGGGAGCTTACTGGGAGCTGTTGTTGCCAAGCACCTTTGGATACGGAGCTCCTGGGAGGCACACAGGAGGCATAGGGAGGCAGCTCCCTGCTGCATGGCTGCCACGTGGACCTGTGCCAGAAGGGTCCAAGCTCAGGGCCTTGAATCCGAAGTAAGGGACTGAAGGGTCTACTGAAGGGCTGGAAGGGCAGGATTTTGCCCATGTTGTAAGGGCTCTCCAACTGATGGATGTAGGAGCAGGCGTGATTCCTGCTCTTCTGGGCTACTTCTTCCAGTGCACCAGCTGAGGAGCTTCTGCAGCTCCCTGGAGCTGTGGATTTGGCGACTGTGAGGATGGCACCGCTGAGCCGTGGTGGTGCTCATGGGCCTAAACCCCCTGCCTTAGGGCCCCCAGAGAAATCCACACCTAGCCCCGTGCTCTCGTGGCCTTCAAAGAGAAGGACATATCCCCTCCCTCACTGTCCTCCTGCCCCTCCTCAGAAAGACCAGAAGTCCACCAGGAATGTCAATCCTCTCTTCTACAGGAACCTATGGACTTCATCCCTGTGATGAAATCGGCTACAAGTAAGGAGTTAATGTTTGACCAGGACCACGGAAGCTGCATGAGAAAACTGTGTGCAAGACCTTCTCTTCCTCCGTATTTGCTTTACAAGGTGAGCAAATTCTGTTATGATATCTCCTTCCCCTTTCACTGCCACTTCCCCTCTCCACTTCACCCTGCAAGAGGTGGTGGGAAAAAGCACCAACGCAGAGCAGAGACCGTGGGGTCTAGGGAGCCCTGGGAGGAGCATTTTGGTTGGTTTTTTTTCTGTCCCCCTGTGGCTGTATTTACACAGCTTCTTCTCTCCTCCTTGCCCCTTCCCAGCCTCCCTGTTGTGCTCTGTTACAGTGTATGAACCGTCACTGGAACGAGCTGCTGAAAGGACGTACTCCAATAGCTGTCATGGGCAACTTGGGGCTGGAGTTTTCAAGCAACATTTCTTTTGGTTTCAGTCAGGAGCTAAGGTGGTGGGATTTTTCTCCCATTGTCATTGTCATTACATGAAAGCTGCACCCTCCCGTGAAGTGTAACTCTGCCAATAAAACCTTACATTGGCAGCCCTGCTCTTAACTCCTGCACACACACCCCCAAAAGCCATGCTTTTTGGGTTGTTCTCTTAACGATTTGTGTTAATTTATCAGCTAGCCTTTAATGTAGCAGGCCACAGAAAATACCAGTCAGATTGTGAATTGCAGCATCCCCTCCAGGTCCCTGGGGAAACAGTAGCAAAGCGGTATTTGTTTCTGATGCTGGGTAAGGGGCACAGGCTGGCACCCACAGAGTATCCACCCACCTAGTTCTCTTCATGGTTGATACTCCTCATGCTGGTGGGACAAGTCAGTGTTTTATAACCGTATAAGTTTATGTGTTTGGGAATGTTAGATCATGGGCAAATCTTAAAACCTCTTAGGTCCAACAGCCAGTCTTCTGGATTTTGTACTTTCATGTTCTTGTTGCATGTTAAAGGCTTTACAATAGGTTGAGCCAGGAGAGTTGATCATCTCCTACGGCCAAGACCCATGAGTGGTATTATGGTTCATTATCACCTGAGCATGCCAAGCCAAGCTCCAGCTTTTCTCTTAAAGGTCAGGACAGTTCATTTTTAAAAAGTTACCCTTCTAGCTCTTAAAGCAAAATTAACAGTATTTGGTATCATATGGGAAGTTGACTGATTTTCTAAAAGGTGGCGGAACTGGAACGCAGCCCTTCTTCTGGGAGTAAGTGACAGTGTCCACAAGTTTATGAAGTCCTGAGGATGCTGTCTAAAATAAATGAAATGGTACAAGCTCCTTGTCTAGCACTGTGCTCCAGGCTCAAGGAAATAATATTTTTTTTCTTTCAATTTTTCCATAACGTGTATGATACAGTCCCGATTGCAGTACAGTAATAGATTAACCCAAATGGCACTAGCTTCCTCCTTCATTCCTTAGGGGCAGAGAGGAACCTTCCAGGTCTGAGGCTTACCATACATTTTCAGTGAAAGGCACGCTGAGGGCAGATGAAAATATTCTGGGTGTGTGTGGACATAGCTCTGGACTGTCTTTTTAAAGTAGTTCTTGTTTAACTAAATACTCTCCAAAATAGTGGTCCCATCTAGAGGCCTGAGTATTACCACTATGAGAAGGTGGTGAAAAGCATCTCAGATAATCAGGTGTCACAAGTAAAACCAAAGTCTCCAAGGCAAGCAGGAGTAAATTCCAACCATTTTAGGCATAGACAAATATAAACTTGGCATTGAGGCTGTAAACATGCTAAAAAGTCAGTCTGCTGTTTATAGTAAGTGACTTTTTATTCTCTGTAATTGAGTTCAAGGCATTAGCCTCAGATATTAAAAAATGGTGAGGCTCATCTGGAAAGCAAGAGAAGTCAGATAAGAGCTTGTATTAAGGGCTGAACTTTCATTGACTTGAAAGTTCCCAGGTGTTTATCATGTAGGTACAATATGATGTATTATTTACAGGTGAATAAGAAGGAATTATTAGTAAAGTTAAGTATTGTTTAAAAATAAGAAAGCGCAAGTTACTGAATCTGTGTAAGAAAGCAACAGATGTAGTCAGTGTGCATGGAGCAGTTCAGTCCAAAGTGCTTTCATAGCACTAAAGATCATAAATTAATCTCATTTGTGACTGACACTGCAGGCAGGCACCTGAAGTTGCAGCAACTAAGTCATGAAACATGATGAGTGTCTCTCCGCTGAATTGTGCCTTGCCCTGCAAGTAATCCCACTGATTTCTGAGAGCAGGGGGTACAGACTGCCACGGGAGCAAGGTTAGGGTGGAAAAACTGAGACCCCAGCGCCGTTCTGTCATCAGATGTTGGCACACAATTGCTTGTGACACTGGTGGGTGTTGTTTGTTGTGTACATATTGCAAAATGTCCTGTTCTGACTTGGACTCTGCACTTCTAAAGAACACCCGTCTCTAATTCAACAGACAGCATGATCAATCCTTCAAGCAGATACAAGCTCTGCTGACTCCAATGAAAGCTGCAGTTTGTGAAAGAACCAGAGCTGGGCTCTTGGTGTTTAGAGACATGAGCTGTAGAAGTGTATAAAATTGGCAGATTCCTTGTAAAATACATGTGCACCTAGCACGGAGTTAACCCTGGGTGATAACAGGTAAAAGAGGGCGAAAGCATAATAAAATATGGGTCTCTACTGTAGGTATTTACACAGTATTGACATTGTTAGCTGTGCTTAGAGATTTATGTCAAGTGTTACTGTGCTGTCATAAAACAATAAAATACTTCTGTGAAGGGCTTAGGGCACAGGGGAGGCAGAGAAGTCTCACTATATAAGGCCCTCCTCCAGCACCCGTGGTAATCCATGGGAATGTTTCCATAGCTGTCGGCAGGAGCTGTGTGGAGGCCTGCTAGGGGAGGGTGAGCAGAAGCTGCACGTTTACTATGTTTAGAGCAGGTAACTAGTGATTTTCTCTCAGGGAGGATATTGCCACCACCAAATTTTGGGAGCCTAATGCAGCTGACAAGTCCACCTTGCAATCAGTGGAGAGAGATGAGGGTTCCTCCTGGGAGCAGGGATGTATCTGAACTGAATTGTCTTCTGGTGTTTCATAGAAATGCTGACAAGGACCCATAAAAGCTGAGAGGTGACATTAAGAAAAAAACTGTGCTCACGGTGGACATGAGGTGAAAAGAGCAAGAGTCCATTGTCCCAGGGTTTCTACACAGCGTGCCCTGGACTCAGCACACTTCTGGCTCTAGGCTGTTGCAGCTCTGCTGCTCACATTGGGCTTGCAGTAGGCTTTCCCTCAACATTTTGGCCGCAGGACCAGGCTTTGCAGCCGAGCTCAGTGTTTATATGTAGTGGACCAAACTGAAATGCCAGTCCCAATCTGTCAGAGCACCAGGGATTTTAGATCCAGGCACAGTGCCTGCCTGTCCATGGGTCTGCGGCTCCGGTTTGTCCTCCCTGCTCATGGTCTCTGTTCTTCATGAGGTTATGGCAAGATTTCTTCTCCAAGCCATGCCAATACATGGGACCTGTTATTCTTGCTGCAGAAAGTATTGCTCTTCCACTAGAGGTGGTTCCTATGTAGTTGTGCCCTGGTTAGATGCCACTGCATGGGAAGGTGTTTTCCTGCTTCCTTCCAGATGCAGGAGGTAATTCTTTTCCATCAAAGCATTTAGCAGAAGAGTTCCCCACCATAGCAGTCCCACAGCTGTCCTGCGAGGGGTGGGAGTTACCTGCCTCCTGACCCTGCTCTGGACAATGCTTCTCAAAAATCAGCCAGCTTCAAAAAAGAGAAGCATCTCTGTCAAGAAGGGACATTTCAGAGCCCTTCATAAACCTGAGTGTTGCTGCCAGCCTGGCTTGCCTTGCTTTCGCTATCAGGAACCAGAGTGCTCCATGCCTGCTGTTCTTCACTGTTCTCTGAGAGGACTGTTATGGGCTGTTTGGAAAACAGGTGGGTAGGTGTTGAGCGCTTCAGCATCTGAACCCACATCTCTCAACTGTCTGAATTAATTTTGAGCCTAGGCAACTGGATGAGCCTTCCATACTTCTTTCTCAGAAGCATTGCCCACACCCTTTCCTGTCCCAGATTTTATCTTAAAAGCTAATGAGTAGAGCTGAAATCTGTCCCTCGCTAGTCAGATACATCAGCCTGCTAACTTCACACTGGGGCAGCTCTCAGAGTCCACGGGCTCACTCCAGCTGAATCGCGGTGTGAGACTGCGTTGGTCGCTCCTTTTGAGTCCTGGGAGGTGTTACAGTGGCAATAAACAGCCTCAGTCCCATGGCACCTGATGTCCCTTTCATTCCTCTGGTCCTCGGCTCAGCTGGTGCTGGAGATGTGGCCCAGGTGCATTTCCCTACTCCCAACATCACTGCAGGCTCCTACTCCACAGGAACCACCACCTACCCCAGCAGAGCACTGTAAGACACCCTGTCATTGCATCCCACTGTCCTTGTGCAAAAAAAGGGTACTTTAAGCTCAGTTCGGTAAGAGGTGAGCGCTCTCTCTCACATGTGTACCCAGAGCTGAGTGCTGCAGCACCAGCATCCCCTTGGCTTTGTGTGTGATCCTTTCCCATGAATATCTCAGTGGTGTCCTCATCACGTGGACTCTTCAGCCTCTGGGATGGCGAGACAGCCTGGGAGATTGAGATGACCCTTTTAGTTTGCACATCTCTTGCTCTGCATAGCCACCCGTTAAAATTATTCGCTTTACTCTTCTCTGTAGGAATTTGGGGGGAACCTTGGAGCAAACTGCTTGGGACTGGCAGGGACGTTGCACGTGGGAGAGACGTGGAGCAGAGCGTGTTTCTTGCTCCTCACACTCCTCTTCTTTTTATTGACCGGCCTCACTGATTGGAAAAGACCCATGTCCCCCCCACGGCCCCCTCTTCCTCCCCAGCCGCACAATTGTCACCGCCAATTAGTGCATTGTTAGGGCACACAATGGTGCTGTGGCCACTGGAATGGGCCGCTTTTGTGCGTCTCCAGTCGGCTGTAGGGGCAGTCAAGATTCATTTAGGGCCTTACACAACATGGACAGAAAATACTATCAGAAAAGCAAAAGGGGGAAAGAAAAAGGGAGAGAGAGAGAGAGAGAGGTAGAAAGGCGGGGGGGGGGGGGGTGTGTCGAAGTCTGCTATTCAGGGGTTAGCCCAGCCGCATGAAAGGCCCAAGAAGCAGTGCCACATTGAAGTCAGCCCCTTGGAACACAAAAAGGAACCAGGGCTTAATAGTAATTAGTGGGCAAACTGCAAAGAGCGCCGTGGCTCTCCAGTGAATTGTTCCTGCACTTACTGCCACCGCTGCCCCTTCCCCCTTCCCTCTGGATCCGGCTGGGATGGGAATTGGCAGCCCTCCTTTGCGCACCACGCTCGGCGGAGGCCTCATCTAGCTCTTCTTTGTGGCAGGTAAATTGGATTTAATTCTCTAAAGCTCGTAGCAAATTACAGGAGGTGCTTTGCGGCCGGAGCAGGGCACAGGGGTATGGTTTTGGGGTCGGCACTGTGCCCGTGTCAAGGACCCTTAAAGCAGCCCTGTCTCTTTTTGCAGCCTGGCACGACACACCTTGCAGCTGGGCTGTGTTTTTCTGTGGCCTGTCCCTCTTCCCCCAGCAGAGCCTTGGAGGTCACTGCTGTTGTTCTCTTCTGCTTCCATTGTTTCCCTCCTTGGTCATAAAATAATCACCTGTACAGGTTTTTACAATCTATTTAAGGAGAGGCCTGATAGCAACTCTGTCAGCTTAGTAGTGATGAGGAATCCGCTCAAGCTGAAGACCAAACCTTGCCCTCCCCTCTCCACAAAAGTCTGCACAGTGCAAAGATCACTTACATCTGCTCCTTTCCCCTTGTTTCTGTGCCAGTTCTCAGTCACGTTAAGGCCTTCATTGGTACATACAGGATTTCTTAAAGCACATTTGGCCCAGCACAGCTTGGGCTTGTCTTTGGTAGCTGCATTAGTGTGCAGCTGAATATGTTTAATCTCTACTTCTGTAGAGATCAGCTTGTTGCTGTTATCAGTCTCAGCTCATCTCCTGAACTGCTCGTACTAGATTTAGTCAGGAGCTTATGTGTCTGACAGAGTTAGCTGTGTCTCAGGAATATGCCAAGTTAAAAGATCCATAAGGCAGGTTTGACCTCCCATAAATGCGCTTAACTACTGAGGAGAAATTCAGGGCATCTTAGCCCAAATGGAAAGTACACAGAGACACAAAATTATGAATCGTTCCTTTTATGTTGTCAGGGAACCTAAATAAAATCTATGGAAGAAAGCTGCAGGGCCTGGTGGTTAGTTTGCTGGCTCTTCTCAGCTAATGGATGTGCGTTTCGGCTATCCCTGGATGCAGGGGTGCTGGAACAGGTGCTGATCTCATGCACAACCACACACAACCCCACCAATTTGAACTGGGCTCTTGTGGGTTCAGCTCGGTATAAATTACACCAGACACCAACTGACCAAATTTAGTAGTCTCTGCTGGAAACACTTCCCAACTGCAATGCTTGAAAGTGACACAGACACACACAGACACACAGTTCTGGACCGCTGTCTCTCTTCTCGTGGAGACTGAGAATACCTCCTCATTTCCTCTGTTAGCTACAGGTACAGAACTCTCCTTTCTCTAAGGTACCCGAGCAAGCTTAGGAAATGCAGTTGCTGCTCCAGTACCAATCTTTTTCCACGACCTGGAAGCCATAGCCATGCTGTATATCTATACAAAATAGGTTTGATTGTATTAGAACAGCGAAAATAAGATTCACAAACAAGACTTTTGGTCCATCTAAAATCCCATCATGGGTTTCACACAAGGCTGAGGGCAGCACAGCAGACATCAAGGACTCGGCTGGCGTTGCTGGGATGGCTCCCGCAATGCAAACACAATCAGGGAGCTCACAGTGTACGTGTCTCACAGATAGAGCTGGTTGAAGGCACTGTCTCACAACACGGAACGTGTCTGTCTCTCACCAGCCACAACACGTCCTCTCTCTGCTAATTAGCAACATCCCTGGCAGAGTCAGCTGAAAGGATTACACTGTCTTCTCACCTTGCCCTCTCCCTTCTTCCCCCAAAGAGACATGTTTAGTCCTGTCGGGATGCAGCCTGGCCGACCCAGGTAAGGAATCGGCCTCATTCCCCTTCAGACTGCCCCTCTAGCAGAAAGGGATTTTGTCTCCAGGACAATCAGCCTGGCCCTGACTGAACGGACGCACAGCCTCGCGTTCCTGCAGCGTAGCACCGGAGGTTGTCAGCCTAATGTGCTCTAGCGGAACGGAAACAGAGTGCAGCATCTGCATCAGGAGCCAGAATGGTCTTTTTCCAGCTCAGGGCTGAAGGGTTGATTTCCCAGCTCTGTGTGGCCATAGGGGCAAATCACAGAACTTTTCTACCTGCGAAAGCAGGGAGAATTACCTGTCCTTTCTCCCATTTTTTGTGTTCCTTGGCTGCTCAGCCTGAGAGCTGTGTGTACTGCAGGTACATTCAGCACCCAGCACAGCGAGGGGCAAATAATGAAGTGGTGGAAGCTTGCACAGGGATTTCTCCAAGTGCACCCAGTGGGGTCCTGTCTGCCTTGTGATGGTGTAATGGCTGGGGGTCTGGCAGTGCCAGCCTGTGGGAGGCATGGAGAAGGGCTTGGCTGCTCCCTTGTCGCAAGCAGTGGAACAGTTAATTTCACTGACTTAAAGGAAATACATACAGAGAGTGAATTGTGCTGCAGCTGGACAGACTCCTCTGAGCAAAAAGCTGAACCAAGCTACTCCACCATTTTCACACCATAAGGAAGATGCTGACCTGTGAGAACCCCATCTTTGCAGTGGTTGTGCTACTTTTTTTGTGAGCTTGTTGCTTATATAAAATCAGTTTGAATGTATCAATCTGGTAAAAAGAGCCTGTAAGAGGACTACACAACCTGGTCATCAAACATTTTTGGCAACACTGTGCTAGCACTTGTGAAAGAATTGAAAATATTTTTTGAGCACTTTCTTGCATCACCAGGACATATCCCAGGCAGGATAACATCATTGCTTACTTGATGTTGCTGCACGTGTCAGTGAGGTACAGGATTCAGAGAACGGATTCCTTCTTTTGCCCAGCAAATGTCTTGATGTGCTCCAATTCTGTAACACCAGTCACTGCTAAAGCTGTTGCTATTTAAGATTGAGCTCTGTGGATCACTTGCATGTGTTAATTCTTCACATCTAACTAATGCCTGAATGTGAAGGATGCTAGCAACATCCTTTCCAAAATCACTTTGACCTGGCTATTACATTATCCCATGAATGACTTGCAGAAGGAAGTAATAAAAACATGTATAGTTCCAGCTAGCGCTAATTGCCTTTCCATCTGTTTCTGCCCCTTTTCACTTGTGTCCAATGAATGTTGATTATGCAGGGATTTAAATCTGTATTTCAACATAATTTGGTTCGTTTGACGTGAATGACATGACTCACTAAGCCTTAGCTCCAAATATTCCTCCAGCCCCATGTCAAGCATTTCAAGGATGTCAAAAGCAGATACGGAGAATCTGAAGTGCCTAGTCTTAGCAAGAATGCCTAAAAGGTCAGGGAGAGGACACTGTTTCAGGAGGTCTCTGGTCTTGATACATACTGGTTCATGAAAACCTGACAACGCAGCACGTGTGTATTGTGTATGAAGTTTCTCCTTCTAGGGTGCTACAGATGAGTGAGTACACATGCAGAATAAAGCTTTCGAATGTTGTGTGACGTTTGATTGTCTCTGATCTTGAGCTGGCGATGTGGCATGTCGTAAAGGAGTCCAATTTCCAGAGGACAGGTCGGTAACAATTTACGGAAATAAAGATCCCCTAAGGTTGTCTCAAGAGGGTCCAGAATCACTGCATCTGGAAAATCTTGATCACAGCGTCTTGGAAGTTAGTGAAGGAATGCAGTCAAAGCGGCTTATGTGATTGAAACCTGTTTTGATGGTATGAAACTTAGTCTTTTCAGTAAAGGCCAGACTGAACTTGAACTATTCTGAACACAGACTGAAGTTGCTCTTAACAGCGACAGTTGTTATCATATGTTTTCCACCAATTCATAGAATTTTAAGGCCGGGAGAGACCACCCGTAACCGCAGATGTTCATACCGATAGCAGTTTCTTTGTAAAGTGTCAGTTCAGCATAGACAGAAAGTTTCTTGGAAACATTTCTGTTTTGACTGACCAACTTTCTCTAAAAGCCAGGCAGGACCTAAGGGACGAGTGCTCACCGAGCTGATTCCTGGCTGATTTCTGCCCAGTTTCCCAGCACGCTCCTGGCACCCCAGGATTTCCATGTCCCCTGCTCCAGGACCTTCCCCGTCCTGTGCTCCCAAGGCCTCTTCTGGCAGGGGGCTTCTAGGACTTCTCCACGTCACAACAGGAAACCTCCTAGCTTTTCCTGATGCTGCAGGATTTCTCAGAAGTACGGGCAGCTTGCCCTGTTTGGCACAAGCTGGTGTGTTTTACATTGTTTTTTAATGTTGGAATTTTCCACAAAACAGAAATTGCAAGTTTCAGCCAGGTTCAGTCCGGGCTGCTTGAGTGTTTTCTCCAGAGGATTTTGCACATGGGCCTTTACAAACTTGCATCCTAACTCCCAAGTATTTGCTACAACATTTTCAGCCAGAGGTTCCTCTAACCTTTCTCTCTCTTTGCTGGATTAGGAAACTGCTTAGTACTTTTGACCCTGGAAATAAAGTACTGCAACTGTAACAGATGTTACCTTAATTTCAGTGTAAAACAAGCGAATAGCAACAAGTTTCCAAAGGTTGTGACCTGAGGCAGGGCAGGGAAAGCATTGTGCCAAAGCTGCACTGCTTTGAGCAGTTTCACCCTGAAGGTCTCTGACAGCAAAGGAGAGGGCAGAAAAAGGAAATACCTATTTAGAGATGGCATTGATCAAAAAAGCATTGGTCTGAAGATAAAGCAAGCAGTAATTAATCGTTATTATTTCATAGAGGCATTTGATAGTTCCCATATGTGAGTTGGGGGTTTGTTTTACTCATGTGGTCAGAGTCAAAGCTGGTGTAAAGCCAGCGCCGATCTTCGCCGGGCAGTGAAGCCATGCTCCTTCACACCTGCCGAGGAGCCTGGCCAAGGGTTAGGCTTCTCAGATCTGCACCAGTGTTCAGAAGCCAACACCTGTATTTTTGCATGCTGGTCCCCAGTAGGTTACAGGGAAGTGGTGATGATCCCGCCTCACGTGCACCGAGAGGGTTAGATGTGCCGTGGTGGAAACCACAGCTTCACGGCTGTTAAGGTCACCTTTGCTGGGCATTCGGATCAGACAGGGCAAAACTCAGGTGGTCCATGGGAAATGCCCTGCTCTCTCAGCTGGGAAATGGCCTGAGCTGCTCAGACCACTGGAGTGGTGAGCACTGGCCCCTTGGTCAAGAAAAAAAATCTCAGATTTCATGCTTCAAGGTTGCTTATTTGGCAGCTTTCCTGAGATCTCAATTCACTTACAGCTATAAGCATGCAAATGTATGTGCGGTACAATCACCCTGCTTGGAAGTCCCAGTGGAGCAAAGTATTTAACTCCGAAAAATACTTGGAGTAGCTTCTTTGCAATGTATAGAGCAGCAAGCATTTCAGAAACAATCCAGCTGTGTATTTAAACAGTCATTACTGCCTTCTGGGTAAATAACACGTTTTTAAAATGGTCTCTATACACAATAGACGCTAACACAATAAATCGTAATTGCTCTGAAGGACCCATTAGGCTCTATCAGGTCAATACATGGTGTAGGTTTTTTGAAAGTCACTCACCCTGTTGTTACATAAGCCACAATTTGAAAGTCCATAAATAAGTATTTGCCCAATGAAGAGTGAGGGCTTTGCCAGGGCCACACTAATTTATCATGTCAACTTCACTATGGGGACTGTTTTCTTTTCAAGGGCCCGTGTTAAAAAAAAAAAAAAAAAAAAAAAAAGAATG